>JAVANC010000006.1:3496510-3519010 GCA_033319125.1 Parnassius glacialis
GTGGTTGCTACGGCCCATAGACATCTACATCTATTCTCGATTACGTATCAAAATGTAGATGCGTTGTCACCCGTGAGGACTAAGATGTAATGCCTCGTTTTCAGTAAAAAGGTTCTCCGGTTCTCTACACTCACCATACCAAACACAGCAGGGTTAAACTGCTATTTTACATGGTATTCCGTGAGAGCGTGGCCCTTTCCCGGTCGAGCCGACCCATTCGTGCTACAACTATACCTACTACTAATATAGCTGCAGCATGGCTCTACCACGTAAGAAAAAATTGCCGTTGAAAATTTAAGTATTTTCAGAAACAACTATTTGCAATTATTTTCTAATGAGTGAATATTTGTGGAATCGTGTTTTGTAAACCGCCACCTGAAATACGTACAATGTTTTTTCGATAACGATGTGAACTTACAAAACCATCCCCATGCATATCAATGTGGCTCTATTCAGCCTCTTAATATGAACATACCTTGGGAATTAGAGATTTTAAAAGTTTTCATGCGTAGATAATGGAAGATATAATATTATATTATTACTGTCCCGTATGAGGCAACCTTTATACTTATATACATATTCTCATCATATTTTTATGGTTGGTTAGAAAAATTATATCTAAATGCAAACTTTCACAGGGTAATTTTTTTTTTTACTATTTTTACCCAGCAAGTAGTAAAGCAACTACAATCCCATCGGTAAGTGGTTATGTAGCCTAAGATGGTGAATTGCACTGACTTAACAAAAACCTATTCACTCTTGCCTAATAGTACTAGGTAAATATTATTTGCGACCTATTTGTGTGTGTGTGAGAGAGTGTGTGTGTGTGTGTGTGTGTGTGCGTGTGCGTGTGCGTGCGCGTGTGCGTGTGCGTGTGTGTGTTTGTGTGTGTGTGTGTGTTTGTGTGTGTGTGTGTGTGTGTGTGTGTGTGTGTGTGTGTGTGTGTGTGTTTGTGTGTGTGTGTGTGTGTGTGTGTGTGTGTGTGTGAAGAAAAGCGTATGAGAATACGTGAAGAGGAATAAAGGTTGAGTACTAATTCGCTTACCTGTACGAGGTCTGGTTCTACTGCGAATATCTTCATTTCTATTTTTATCACGTAGAGAAACCCCTCTCCAATTTAAAATTCTTACATATTTTAAATGATAGTTTGTCTAACATAAAAAAAAACCAAAACCCAAGAATGTCTTTATATAGTTATTTATACTTAGGGAAGCACCATTTATTTATTTATTTAAATTGTTAGATTTAATTTGATAACAGTGTACCTAAATGTAAGTATCTGTATCTATATTTCCCTCCCCAATAATATTTTATAGTCATACTCAGAAAAACAGCGTTTTATTGTAATACATAATTATAAAATTCAGTATCAACTAATTAATAAAAATATGCAACAATAAAATTACATAGGTATTAAAAACTATCGAAATCTAAGTAATGAGAGCATGTTGGTCGTTCTATTTATATAAAAATGCATTTTTCAATGTCACTAATCAACGTCGCCGCGAAAATTTCTTCTTCTTTGGGCACTTTAAAAATTAATTTATTTTGAAAATAATATTTACTGTTACCAGTGTACAGATATTAACTAAATTAAGTATTTCTAGTCATAAAAATATTTATAATTGTGTATAAACTTTTAAAAAACTAAAATATAATTAAACGAAGTCGCCCCAACACGGACGCGCGGTCCACCCTTGACAATGTCCGAAAACGGACTGTGAAGGCTGACAGGGCGACGGAGCATGCGCGCTCGCGTAAATATATTCAATTTTAGGGAAAAATGATATATTCTCTAATAAAACGGGAAATAAAAATAAAACTCTCAATTAAAAATATTAATATTTTTAAGACCTTTTTTTTCGTGTAAGAACTATTTAAAAAGCTTATGCTGTTTTGGAGAAATTTTGCAAAATATGACAAAGATAGGTACTCTTTGAGGATTTTTTTTCTAATAAGGGGTTGACAAAAATACAATTTTGTTCAATTAAAAACATTTACCAAATCCTCTTCTGTTACCCTGTATTTTTTCTTTGTGTATTAAATGAACAGTTATTGAGATTTTTTTACTTAAATATCCAAGATTTAGGCATTTCAAACCACTGTTAAGGCCTTAAGAAGTTAGCACACATCATCATCCCTATGCATATTCTATCGCATTTACCACGGGGAGTACTCAGATAAAATGCTCGGACGTATTGCAGCCGCTAAACTTCACTATCGGAAATCGCGATAAAACTTGCGTTCACAATTCATACCATCTAAATAAAAAAATAAAAAAAATTATTGGCGATTGGTCCACCACATGGCAATTAACGAGAAGTTTTCTTCCTCGCACAACTTCCTTCAAGAAAATAACCTGATATTGCTATAAGGCCCGCAACGCACCTGCAATTAACTTGGTGTTGCAGTTATTCAAGGGCGACGGTAGTCACTTAACATCAGCAGTATGTTCATTTATTGTCTCTTATATAAAAAAATAGATGTTTACTTATGACCACATAGTATAAGTAAAAATAAAAAGGAATTATATAATTTTATGTATGCTAAACATACATAATATTATAATTTTACTTTATTATTAAAATACGTTATACCACATGTAATTATTGGAACGATGCTCTCTTTCAGACGTTAAACTTGGCTCAGGACGACTGGAGCCGAGTATACACGATACAGCGCGTGACCTACCCTAGCGTGACGTCAATTTCGTTCATTGTTCAGAAAGAACGCGCCTAAAGAAATTTTCACTTAAATAACACAATATTATCTCTCAATAACATAACAAAACTTTTGATTCTGCAAGCGGTGTGAAAGCGCCTGACGTAATCCCTCAGCGCAAACAAAGCGAGCAAGTGGAGCGGTGGTGCGGCTGTTCCGGTAACCGGCGCTGCGACCGGAAACGTGCGATAGAATGGAGTGTGGATTTTATTCCGCCGCTGTGAAAGTTAAACAGTATGCTTTTTTATGTTTTTTATAGAATAGGGGTGACAAGCGAGCAAACATTCCAACTGATGGTAAATGGATGCTGTTACCCATAGACATGAAGACATGTAAAAACCTCAAAAGAGGGTTTTCGCTTCTCTACACTCATCATATTTTTTTCATCACTCACCATACCAAACACAGCAGTGTTAAGCTGCTATTTGACGCTGGTATTCTGTGAGAGCGTGGTCCTTCCCCGGTCGAGCCGACCCATTCGTGCTACAACTATACTACTAATATAGCTGCAGCATGGCTCTACCACGTATGCGAAACAAACTAGCATTAACCTGCAATTTTACGCTGGTATACTGTGAGGGCATGTTCTTACTCCCATTCGAGTCGATCTATTCATACTACATTCATAACACAGCTGCAGCATGGCTCTACCACGTACAATATGATGTGATAGCACACTCTACATATTTTTTAACTTTCATCAAATAAAGTTTCAAAAAGTTGGATAGAAGTCCCAAAGGACAAACTTTAGGTTAATTTTATTGATAAAAGCAAAGTATATTGGCCAGCCCGACGCCGTTCTTGCTATTTTAGATATTTAATAAATTCATTATATAAAAGTAGTTTAAATAGATTAGCTAATAGTCGCGTAAAAAATAAAAATGATTCGTCTTACTTAATTTGAAGAACACCTCTCTCGCCCTTCTTGTGGGAGCTAATTAACTAATTGGGGACGATCTTAACTAATTAATTTTAACAACTTTAACTTTGTATTTTACTCGTACTTTTGGCATTAATTGGGTGGTTATAACACCATATAACAAACGAAAGCCATGGCATATTTCGGCCTATTTCTGTAGTCGCTTTATAAGATACATGGATATAGATTCTCCTATACTACCATCACCGATAAGGTAGAAAGATACTAGAGTAGGAGCCTTGTAACGGTAAGAGAAGTTTGAACGACGTCATGAAGTGTCGTCATATCAATGAAGGTATGACGACATAATATGACTTGCATGAAGTCTATGGATGAAGTTAGCTCAGAGACAAATATTGTGGCATTTCTTGGAAGAGGTGCAGCAGTTAATTTGCAAGCAGTTAATTTGTGATGATGATAAAATTGAAAGTTGAGAAGTTCTGAGGAAAGACAATATTATATCTGTATTTTGATTCTTAATTGTGGATAGATAAAAGGTTCCTTAGGCCACAGTATCTACTACAAGTAGTTTTTGAAGTCGGAAGGCAAAATGGATTCATATGGAGTTGATTAGATGAATGTTGCCTTACACATATTATGACAATTTCGACCTACGAGTAGATTGAGGTTTAATTAAAGTGACAAGTGACAAAATATCTAATAGGCACCATAAGAGGCGACTGAGGGGAACAAGCTAGGAGATAGGCAGCAACGTCCTTCCAAAATAACAAAATTTAGTTGATAACTCGCCTGATAAGCGTGGCAACTATGGCAAGTTTACTCCTTAGTAGACAATCTATGGGAAGAGTAACAGTTGTCAACCTAATTTTAAGAACTAGTTTACCACGTGGTCTACGGTGAAAGAAAATTTCGCGAAACAATCAAATTAACTCATTTTGGCCCGATCCGTCATAAATAAAATACTTCAGCTGTTTTTCAGACTTTGTGGTCAGTTTTCCTCAATACGGTTTCTTTCACCGTAGACCACTTGGTAAACTAGTTCTTAAAATTAGGTTGACAACTGTTACTCTTCCCATAGATTGTCTACTAAGGAGTAAACTTGCCATAGTTGCCACGCTTATCAGGCGAGTTATCAACTAAATTTTGTTATTTTGGAAGACGTTGCTGCCTATCTCCTAGCTTGTTCCCCTCAGTCGCCTCTTATGGTGCCTATTAGATATTTTGTCACTTGTCACTTTAATTAAACCTCAATCTACTCGTAGGTCGAAATTGTCATAATATGTGTAAGGCAACATTCATCTAATCAACTCCATATGAATCCATTTTGCCTTCCGACTTCAAAAACTACTTGTAGTAGATACTGTGGCCTAAGGAACCTTTTATCTATCCACAATTAAGAATCAAAATACAGATATAATATTGTCTTTCCTCAGAACTTCTCAACTTTCAATTTTATCATCATCACAAATTAACTGCTTGCAAATTAACTGCTGCACCTCTTCCAAGAAATGCCACAATATTTGTCTCTGAGCTAACTTCATCCATAGACTTCATGCAAGTCATATTATGTCGTCATACCTTCATTGATATGACGACACTTCATGACGTCGTTCAAACTTCTCTTACCGTTACAAGGCTCCTACTCTAGTATCTTTCTACCTTATCGGTGATGGTAGTATAGGAGAATCTATATCCATGTATCTTATAAAGCGACTACAGAAATAGGCCGAAATATGCCATGGCTTTCGTTTGTTATATGGTGTTATAACCACCCAATTAATGCCAAAAGTACGAGTAAAATACAAAGTTAAAGTTGTTAAAATTAATTAGTTAAGATCGTCCCCAATTAGTTAATTAGCTCCCACAAGAAGGGCGAGAGAGGTGTTCTTCAAATTAAGTAAGACGAATCATTTTTATTTTTTACGCGACTATTAGCTAATCTATTTAAACTACTTTTATATAATGAATTTATTAAATATCTAAAATAGCAAGAACGGCGTCGGGCTGGCCAATATACTTTGCTTTTATCAATAAAATTAACCTAAAGTTTGTCCTTTGGGACTTCTATCCAACTTTTTGAAACTTTATTTGATGAAAGTTAAAAAATATGTAGAGTGTGCTATCACATCATATTGTACGTGGTAGAGCCATGCTGCAGCTGTGTTATGAATGTAGTATGAATAGATCGACTCGAATGGGAGTAAGAACATGCCCTCACAGTATACCAGCGTAAAATTGCAGGTTAATGCTAGTTTGTTTCGCATACGTGGTAGAGCCATGCTGCAGCTATATTAGTAGTATAGTTGTAGCACGAATGGGTCGGCTCGACCGGGGAAGGACCACGCTCTCACAGAATACCAGCGTCAAATAGCAGCTTAACACTGCTGTGTTTGGTATGGTGAGTGATGAAAAAAATATGATGAGTGTAGAGAAGCGAAAACCCTCTTTTGAGGTTTTTACATGTCTTCATGTCTATGGGTAACAGCATCCATTTACCATCAGTTGGAATGTTTGCTCGCTTGTCACCCCTATTCTATAAAAAACATAAAAAAGCATACTGTTTAACTTTCACAGCGGCGGAATAAAATCCACACTCCATTCTATCGCACGTTTCCGGTCGCAGCGCCGGTTACCGGAACAGCCGCACCACCGCTCCACTTGCTCGCTTTGTTTGCGCTGAGGGATTACGTCAGGCGCTTTCACACCGCTTGCAGAATCAAAAGTTTTGTTATGTTATTGAGAGATAATATTGTGTTATTTAAGTGAAAATTTCTTTAGGCGCGTTCTTTCTGAACAATGAACGAAATTGACGTCACGCTAGGGTAGGTCACGCGCTGTATCGTGTATACTCGGCTCCAGTCGTCCTGAGCCAAGTTTAACGTCTGAAAGAGAGCATCGTTCCAATAATTACATGTGGTATAACGTATTTTAATAATAAAGTAAAATTATAATATTATGTATGTTTAGCATACATAAAATTATATAATTCCTTTTTATTTTTACTTATACTATGTGGTCATAAGCAAACATCTATTTTTTATATAAGAGACAATAAATGAACATACTGCTGATGTTAAGTGACTACCGTCGCCCTTGAATAACTGCAACACCAAGTTAATTGCAGGTGCGTTGCGGGCCTTATAGCAATATCAGGTTATTTTCTTGAAGGAAGTTGTGCGAGGAAGAAAACTTCTCGTTAATTGCCATGTGGTGGACCAATCGCCAATAATTTTTTTTATTTTTTTATTTAGATGGTATG
Organism: Parnassius glacialis; assembly: GCA_033319125.1. NCBI lineage: Eukaryota > Metazoa > Arthropoda > Insecta > Lepidoptera > Papilionidae > Parnassius > Parnassius glacialis. Next base: position 3,503,371 of record JAVANC010000006.1, read on the forward strand.
AATTGTGAACGCAAGTTTTATCGCGATTTCCGATAGTGAAGTTTAGCGGCTGCAATACGTCCGAGCATTTTATCTGAGTACTCCCCGTGGTAAATGCGATAGAATATGCATAGGGATGATGATGTGTGCTAACTTCTTAAGGCCTTAACAGTGGTTGAAATGCCTAAATCTTGGATATTTAAGTAAAAAAATCTCAATAACTGTTCATTTAATACACAAAGAAAAAATACAGGGTAACAGAAGAGGATTTGGTAAATGTTTTTAATTGAACAAAATTGTATTTTTGTCAACCCCTTATTAGAAAAAAAATCCTCAAAGAGTACCTATCTTTGTCATATTTTGCAAAATTTCTCCAAAACAGCATAAGCTTTTTAAATAGTTCTTACACGAAAAAAAAGGTCTTAAAAATATTAATATTTTTAATTGAGAGTTTTATTTTTATTTCCCGTTTTATTAGAGAATATATCATTTTTCCCTAAAATTGAATATATTTACGCGAGCGCGCATGCTCCGTCGCCCTGTCAGCCTGTCACAGTCCGTTTTCGGACATTGTCAAGGGTGGACCGCGCGTCCGTGTTGGGGCGACTTCGTTTAATTATATTTTAGTTTTTTAAAAGTTTATACACAATTATAAATATTTTTATGACTAGAAATACTTAATTTAGTTAATATCTGTACACTGGTAACAGTAAATATTATTTTCAAAATAAATTAATTTTTAAAGTGCCCAAAGAAGAAGAAATTTTCGCGGCGACGTTGATTAGTGACATTGAAAAATGCATTTTTATATAAATAGAACGACCAACATGCTCTCATTACTTAGATTTCGATAGTTTTTAATACCTATGTAATTTTATTGTTGCATATTTTTATTAATTAGTTGATACTGAATTTTATAATTATGTATTACAATAAAACGCTGTTTTTCTGAGTATGACTATAAAATATTATTGGGGAGGGAAATATAGATACAGATACTTACATTTAGGTACACTGTTATCAAATTAAATCTAACAATTTAAATAAATAAATAAATGGTGCTTCCCTAAGTATAAATAACTATATAAAGACATTCTTGGGTTTTGGTTTTTTTTTTATGTTAGACAAACTATCATTTAAAATATGTAAGAATTTTAAATTGGAGAGGGGTTTCTCTACGTGATAAAGTTAGAAATGAAGATATTCGCAGTAGAACCAGACCTCGTACAGGTAAGCGAATTAGTACTCAACCTTTATTCCTCTTCACGTATTCTCATACGCTTTTCTTCACACACACACACACACACACACACACACACACACACACACACAAACACACACACACACACAAACACACACACGCACACACACACACACACACACACACACACTCTCACACACACACAAATAGGTCGCAAATAATATTTACCTAGTACTATTAGGCAAGAGTGAATAGGTTTTTGTTAAGTCAGTGCAATTCACCATCTTAGGCTACATAACCACTTACCGATGGGATTGTAGTTGCTTTACTACTTGCTGGGTAAAAATAGTAAAAAAAAATTACCCTGTGAAAGTTTGCATTTAGATATAATTTTTCTAACCAACCATAAAAATATGATGAGAATATGTATATAAGTATAAAGGTTGCCTCATACGGGACAGTAATAATATAATATTATATCTTCCATTATCTACGCATGAAAACTTTTAAAATCTCTGAATCCCAAGGTATGTTCATATTAAGAGGCTGAATAGAGCCACATTGATATGCATGGGGATGGTTTTGTAAGTTCACATCGTTATCGAAAAAACATTGTACGTATTTCAGGTGGCGGTTTACAAAACACGATTCCACAAATATTCATTCATTAGAAAATAATTGCAAATAGTTGTTTCTGAAAATACTTAAATTTTCAACGGCAATTTTTTCTTACGTGGTAGAGCCATGCTGCAGCTATATTAGTAGTAGGTATAGTTGTAGCACGAATGGGTCGGCTCGACCGGGAAAGGGCCACGCTCTCACGGAATACCATGTAAAATAGCAGTTTAACCCTGCTGTGTTTGGTATGGTGAGTGTAGAGAACCGGAGAACCTTTTTACTGAAAACGAGGCATTACATCTTAGTCCTCACGGGTGACAACGCATCTACATTTTGATACGTAATCGAGAATAGATGTAGATGTCTATGGGCCGTAGCAACCACTTACCATCAGGTGGACTGTGTGCTCGTTTGTCACCCTTATTCTATTAAAAAGAAAACTTTTTGAGATTTCAGTAAAATATTGTTAAGTATTGTAAGCACTCGTACAATTATGTGTCTCATGTTAAGAAAGCTATAGGGCTATTTTGATTTTTAATAAAGTGATTTTACTTTATAGGTTAAATAATTTATTTACTCTTCTTTATCAAGAACCGTTTTTCTGTCACTCCTATTCAATTTGACAGTGCTTGCTGAAATTTAGCATCTTTAGATGGATCAGAATCGCGCGCTGATCCGGCTCTTAGATATTGCAAAAATAATCGAACATATTTTTTTTTACTTTCATGCCGAAGACTACCTTGTTGTATTTTATTACGATCTAATAATATTTATTAGGTTATAAAGCAACAAATATTTTCATTGTTTTGTTATTCTATTGTTTACAGTTATTATCACGTCTTAGCTTTACACCAAGTATTACATTAGAAATTCTTGATGGAATGCGATGTAACGCGCATACTTTATTTTCATCAAAAGCTATAATATATATATTTGTTTTTTTTTTTTTTTACCAGTAGAGTTTCAACACAATCTTAAAAAAGTTAAATGAATTAAAAAAATGCCGATAATTATATAATTTCAAGTCAGTGTTTTACATTTAAGGATCAGTTATAAAGAGCCAAAATTCTTATTTTCATTTTGATTAATTTAATTCGAGAATACAATAAATGTGAAAGGGATTTTATCTGCAATAATCATTTTCATCAAAAATAACATAGACTTATAAAAGTCATATACACGGTCAATCATGCTGAAGATTATCAATTGTACTACAAAATATTTAAAAGACTATTTTCAGTATAATGACCCGAATATCATCATTAATGTTTGACTGGCACACTTAAAAGTTTTATCACATGGCTAAATGTGACTTGACTTGACTTGACTTGAATTTGACTGTTATATTATGATAAGGTCATGCTTTCCTATAAAAAGATGCAAGAAATTTTAAATCACGGACCTATTTCTTTGATTTACTTTTCACTTAATTAGTGAAAAACAAGATGGACTCATCTAAAAGTTTACTTTCTTGTGTAAAAAGTGCTATTTAGAATTTTTTGCAAATGATAATTAAAGTTTCTTTGTAAATAAGTGTAACATAGCGGGTATTATATTCAATGGTAGCGGCCATCCCTATTTGCAAAGCCAGCATCATTTTCTGTACAGAAACCGGCAAAATATTGCTCAAGGCACTATAAACAAAGCAGCTGATAAAATGTTACACTCATAACTCTTAACAAAAACTGTTTCTGCAAATGGTCTTATAGATAATAATAACTATTCCGCCGTGTTAGATGCAGGAGCTATTATTAGAAGGAGAAGAGGTAAAATTTTGTTTTAGAAATGGGCAATCAATATTGTTTTGTCTGTAATTGAGCATAAAATAAAAAATAACTTCAGCCAAAGAGCATAACTGGCATTATACTCAGGCCCATGAATTGGTATGGAAAAAAATAATTTTACCAGGTTTAAAAAATCAATCAAAATTAAAAAAAAACCTAAATATTAAAATCAAAAAATTAATATATGTATGTCTATACATACATAAAATGATTTATGGCCGCTTAGTAACTGACGGTGACTCAGTATAACATCCTACAGTCACACCGAAACTAAGAGGAGAGAATCAATGTAGAAAAGGTTTATTTATTGCAGAAATTTTGTGATAAAATTAAAAAAATTACAAACTTATCCAAGTTAATCTAACTTAGTCTAACTTATCCTTATGCCTAACAAAAAAAATAATAAAATAGTCGGATGGCGTCAGTTTTTAAGAAGATACTCGTATAACAAAAATAAACAAAAAAATAAATTTCAAAAAAGTTCAGTATTTAATTGATTATATACCGCTGACACTTAATCCCGCTTTTCGAAACCACGCCAGTTGTAAACAATACTTGTGTGAAAAAACAAAATCTTCTTTTCCAATTTCCGCCAAGTTAGTAAGTAAGTAGAAAGCCAAATAGGTCATGTGTCAATTTTAATTAAATATATTTTATATGAAGTGATCTTGACTACGTTTCATCAATTAACCATTGGTAAAAATTAAAACAGGAATTTTACAATTGTGTTTACAAGAAACATTATTAGTTTAACCTTGCAGCTTGTTCATTATATTTATTAGAAATACCTCTCTGATCTCTATAACATTCAGACAGTAGCATAGCAGTGAAGACATTGCTATTTGGCGGCAGAAATATGTAAGAGGGTGTTATCTATTCGGAGACGGATGCCTGCTTTGGAGAATGCCTTTCAAATTGATTTTTATGCATTTTATTTAATTTTAAATGACTTATTTTCAGGTCCAGATTTTCCGAGAGCCTTGCCGTACCTAAACGTTTGACGTCCTGATGCTGTGTCAGTTCGAGGAAACTCGATGAAATAAGTTAAATTTAAATGAAATATTTTAAAAATGAAACAAAATCATTTATTTTGCATTTTACTGGATTGGTTTTCCATTTTACACACAGCTGCCTGCTTCAAGTATTGCCGAAACAAGATATAAAATTGTATATTGCGTTCTGATCAATAAAAACTGTAATCTTGCAGATAAACCTATTTTCAAATGTTTACACTTGTAATAAAAATCGAATATCGTTCGGCATAAGACTTTAATTAATTTTTTTTTGCATCTGCATAAAGTCACACTCCTTCTTCATCAACCCCTAAAAGTTCAGAGTTCGACTCGATAAACCACGCGTACATAAAATACAAAATTGAAGCGTAAAATAGCTATTTAATTTTCTTCGTGTTCGTCTATGTTTCATGTGGTATTCCATGTACGTCCTCAGAAGTAACCACGTATCTTCATTTTGTATCTTAATTATAGATAGTTATAAATGTTTATGGCTTTTTTTTTATAGGATAAGGGTGACAAACGAGCACACAGTCCACCTGATGGTAAGCGGTTACTGCGGCCCATAGACATCTACATCTATCCTCGTTTGCGAATCAAAATGCAGATGCGTTGTCACCCGTGAGGACTAAGATGGAATGCCTCAGTTCCAGTAAAAAGGGTCTCCGGCCACCTGCACTCACCAAGCGAAACGCAGAGGTAAACCTCTACTTCACGCTGGTATTCTGTGCGGTCGTGGTACCACCCCGGTTCGAGCCGGCCCATCCGTGCGACAGCAAAAGCTGCCGCGTGGCTCTACCACTGTTAAATTGGCATTATGGCTGTGCCATTTCAAATGTATATTAATGTGTATGCCATTAAAATCATAAAGGATATCGTTGTACTATACTGATTGTTAAATACCTATATATCCCCCAAACTCCTCACCTGCATTGGAATCTGTTTTGCATCAATATCAATGGCGAGTAAATCATTAACAGCATCATCATCATCATAACTACAACTCTATAAAATTTCCCTGCTGAACATAGGCCTCCACAAGGAATGCCACAAAGCACGATCCCAAGCCACCTGCATCCATTGACTTCATGCATGTCTTACCATGTCGTTACTCCGTCTAGCGGGGTGACGCCCTACGCTTGTTGCCGGTACGGGGCTGCCACTCGAGAACATTTCTTCTCTATCGGTTGTCGGTTTCTTTAAGCTATATGGCCGGCCCACTGCCACTTCAGCATACTTATTCTTTAGGCAATGTCGGTTACTCTGGTTTACTTCAGATATCCTCGTTTTTAAGCCTATCATGCAGAGAAACGCCGAGAATAGCACTCTCTATAGCTCGCTGAGAGAATTTGAGCTTCTTCATACGGCCAGCAATGAAGGATCACGTCTCAGTTTTATAGGTCATCACTGGCAACACGCACTGGTAGAACAATCTAGTTTTGAGGTCTTAGGTATGTCTAACGAGAAGATGTTTCGTATCTCCCGAACACTGCCCAGCCGAGTTGAATCCGTCAATTTTGGAGATCTGTCTGTTCAGTTGCCTGTATGCTATCAAATCTACTGAAGACTGCAGCTTCATTTACCGTCTAACAGCTATGAGATTAAGAGTGTGATCAGACTGTTTTGTGTTCTTCTGCGGTGGGTCATGCAAAACTTAGCTAGCTGGACAATATCTACGAGCTTGTCATTTATATCGTCCACTGAATTACAATCTTTTAGGCACTGAAAACGGTTTTGTAACTCAAGCTGAAAGGTTTCGGGACTTTCGATTAGAGCACGAGGGGGACGAAGCGTTCACTTCATTAGACGTGACCTCTACAACTTAACGTTTAGGTTCAGTGTGCCTCTAACCATTCGGTGATCGCTACGAGTTTTCACCATCGCGATCATTAAGACAACACTATATATTTCAAAATCGCTGGATGACATCATTATGCTCATTGACCATAATAATGTCACCCACCGATAGTCAGAGATGAACACAGTAATCAATTAAGTCAAAAAGTCAAATAATTTTCATTAGTACAGTGTCCGGAAAATAGTGGTGTTTTACTCCCGTGCCTCAGAAAGCACGTGAACCGTTGGTCCTGCGCCTCTTTTCTGGCCGCTCATGTCGAATTGTCATCCCATCGAGCTATGAGAGTGAGGGAAAAAAGCACTATAATCTCGTCTTGTGCAAATAGCTAGTCTATGTTGAGATTGGCCTTTGTGACCAGTATTTGGTCTGGAGTACGTTATTATTTGAAAATAATATAAGGTATACGATCTCACGAGTTACCGTTACTGTTAAGGACTATCAAAGTCCACTTCTGAACATAGACCACCCCCCTGTAGATTGCCTCATAGAGGGGATATTTGCCATAGTTGGCACGCTTGGCAGGTGGGTTGGGAACTACAGTTTCATTATAATTAGTTATTATTAGGATAATGTTGCTAACCATCTGGTTTGTTTCCCTCTGTCGCCTCTTACGACACCCACGGATGATATGTAGTGGATATTCTTACACTGTTACAATGTGAAGTACATTATATCTTACGAATATAATACGATTATTACAAAAATTAATAGGTGAAAATGGACTGCAGGTGATTTTGATAGGTGATTGCGCAAATTAGTATGCGCATTTCGGTGCACATTATTGGTGCGTATTGTTAACTAAGTATGTATGCTTTTTACGTATTTTTTTTTTAATTCTTACTTTTCTTCTTACCATTACGCGATGCGATCCGCACTCGTTTCCCTAGTCGAAGCTGTACGAGCTGTGAACCGTATGTATGTACAGTAAATTACAAATTTATGTAAATGTTAACAATTAAGATACGATTGGAATTGTTTGTCAATGTAATTAGCATATTAATGAAGTTTTAGTCATAAAATTATACAAGCATTATAACTGTAAGTGGTAGGGGCTCAATAAAGTATTCTATTTAGTTGGTGGTGAACTTTGATTTCTAATCCCCCACGGAACAAGTTTAATAGTCTACAAATGTGTTTTTTTATAGAATAAGGGTGACAAATATGCCCATAATCTACCTGATGCTAAGTGGGTGCTGTAGCTCATAGACATCTACATCTATCCTTGATAAAGAATCAAAATTCAAAAGCATTGTCACCTCTGAGAACTAAAATGGGTTGTTTCACTACACATTCTCCCTACGAAACAGCATTATTGATGCAAGTTTACGCTGGTATTCGTCCAGGTGATTCATTCCTAATACAGCGTTAATCTACCACTTTTATTTTAACACATTATAGTAAAGACAATATGAAAATAAATTAAGAATTCCATATGTAACTATTTCATGGTAACTGGAAGTTGCTAATCCGAAATAACAATTATAAATCAACATAGTTTTGCCTAAGTAAATATTCATTATATTGTAAATTTAATATTACAGCTTATTTCCGTAACCGTGTAACAAATAATCATGACGTCACGTTAATATTCTATGAAATTGTCGAACTTAGTTTAACTGAACTGAACTTACTTTAATTTAAAAGTCCGTGTACAATATTGTGACAAGCAAACATTGAAAAGTTTTAAATTAATCACTTATTTAAAGTAAAACAAACATTTTTAAATATATATTGTTGCTTTCTGTCTGTATTTGTTGTGCTAACTCAAGGGAAATCAATTACGAGACACATCCACCCTTTCTGTGTCAGCCTTGATATAACAAACGCTAGAACTTCGTTCCGTAACTGACGGTCACATAAAATAAACACGCTGTGTACATTTCATCTATCAAAAACAACCTTTTAAAAGTCCAGTGCTAAACATAGGCCTCCCCCGTAAATTGCCTCATAGACTATATCCAAATTTCAATAGAGAAGTTCGCTGGATGTTACCATCTGCTTTGGATTCTTTAATTAATAAATTAAATTCGAACCCAAGCGTAACCCTCATTCAAGTTTAGTGATCTCTTTCTGCGTAGATCGGAAGGATAAAATTAATATCCAAAACTGAGGATTAATATCAGGTCGTCAAACTTCTCAGTTCCCTGTGACCATGCATGGACCGCCCAGAATGTTGGGAACTAAAAATAGTTCGTAATAAATGCGATAAAATCCATAAAATTACTTTTAATTACAGTATTATGCCGGTTTTTCACTTTTTTTTCTTCATTTTTTTTTTCTGCGTTTCGCTTGGTGAGTGCAGGTGGCCGGAGGCCCTTTTTACTGGAAATGAGGCATTCCATCTTAGTCCTCACGGGTGACAACGCATCTGCATTATGATTTGTAACAGAGGATAGATGTAGATGTCTATGGGCCGCAGCAACCACTTACCATCAGGTGGACTGTGTGCTCTTTTGTCACCCTTATCATATAAAAAAAAGGTTGCACAAAAGCATGAATAAATGAGCACTTAAAATAGCAAGCCGAGACCAAAACTAAGTGTCATCGTTTTTACAGTACGTGAGCAATCCGGTTTACCACGGCTTACCGGAGCTACCACGACCTATCACCATCGTGTTATAAATGATATTTATAAATCAGAGTATTTTAGTAAGTAGTCACAATACTGATTAGTTTTATATGTTACACATAATTCAGTTATGAATATAAATCTCCTATTTCTCCTCCAACAACACTATAATTAATGTACAATGTAAATCATAGTAAACTGTGGAAACGCTTTACACGAGCAATCTTTGGGCCAACTTCATAAAAAAGCATACAATGTCGTGCGAATTCAATACAATAATGTGTTCAGCCTCGTTGGAGCTGCTTCGCTATTGCAGTGCATAAAGTATGTTAAAACGGACCTATTTCTATGCAATCAAGCGAAAAAAGTAGGCTCTTGTAAGACCCTTGCGGGGGAGCCCGAAAAAAGTCCTACGGATGATTGGCAAAAGAGTGGATTCTGAACTTTGCAAGGTTTATTGATCTACAAGTTTTCATATGCCGACCAGCCAGAAGTTTTATATCCCTAAATTAATAAATTTGCATAATTTTTATGTTTATTTTACTAACATAGCATGTAAGAAAAATTGTACCTAAACGAACATATCATATGGACCTCAGTCTGACAATATATAATTAATAATAATAGTACGTGTTTTATCAGGTACTCCAAGACGGCTATTTTACTTCCGCTGTTCGTGTTGCAACAGAGTTTTCATCAGCAAATTGTGTTTAATGTTAGCTGTTACAACTGCAGAGGCTACTTCCGTGGGGCGATTATTTCAAGACACGCAACCTCACTGTAAAACTATAACGTAACCCGCAATGTAAAAGCTGTAGAATAAAAATAAAAATATAAAACATATTTAGAAGTTTTGAAGTGAAAACTTCTTTAATACCTAAGTCGCGTCATTGTCACGTTCAGATACATGAAATTGATGAAAGTAATGTTGAAAATCCATTTGAATAAATTTTGTAAAAATTTATGTTTATATTACACAGATAATAATCATTCTTTTTCATGTAAAACAATAAATGAAAATTTTATTACACAAACGACGAAAAACGACAAACGACAAAAATTATTTCTAATAAAAATATCTACCTGCTAAAAATGTTTCTTAATAACCCAAAAATAAAGTTTACAAGCTTGTGAAGCTAAGAATTTTTTACTTCTGACGTACAGTCCTACGACTCGCATTTTTTTTTAAATATCAGCACTTTAAGCATTACAGAAAATTATTTCTTATATTTACGCAAAGACGACACATTAAATGAAACAATTTTTTACGGATTTTATCGTGTTTAGTTTAACTTTTTAATGAAAAACAAGGGGGGACTGGGGTGTTTGACGTCCTGATGTCATAGTTAGCCCGGCTAACTTCAGTTTTTGAATGTTAATTTTCCTGTCCTGCCCTGTCCTGCTTAGGAAGGAGGGGCGCCCCACGGACTCACCGTCCGCGTACCGGCCCATAGTGCTGCTGGACGAAGCGGGCAAACTTCTTGAGCGTATCATCGCAGATAGACTCGTCAGCCACTTGTGCAGAAAAGGGCCGGACCTAGACAAGAACCAGTTTGATTTTCATCGCGGGCGCTCCACCATAGACGCTATTACGCGCGTGAGGGCCCTGGTGGAGGAGAGTATCCCTTGATGGGCTGGTGCTGGCGGTGTCTTTAGACATCTCCAACGCATTCAACACCCTACCCTGGAGTTGTATTCCCGTTTGAGGTTAAGGTGGCCCTAAACAAGTCGGAGGCCATGGTGTTCCATGTCTCTCGACGCGCGCCGCCGCCGGGATCACACTTTGTGGTCACCGGGGCCCGGATAGCTGTCGAGTCCACCATAAAGTATCTGAGATTAGTGCTCGACAGCCGATGGTAATTCGGACCCCACTTCCGGCGGCTGGCACTCAGGCTGATGGGCGCAGCGGGCGCGCTTTCACATTACTTCCCAACTTGGGGGCCCGAGCGCCGCCTGTAGGTGGTTGAACATGGGAATCGTGCGGTCCATGGCCCTGTATGGGGCCCCTGTGTGGGCGATGGACATGACGGCCAGCACGCAGGCCAGCCGTCAGAGTCGTCCGCGAGTATCACACGATTTCCTACGAGACGGCTTGCGTCCTGGCCGGATCCCCGCCCTGGGACCTAGAGACGAAAGTACTCGCGTCATTGTCAGTGACACAGGTGCCGCATAGACAGGGAGCCGGACGCTCGGTGCCACCACTGCATCCATTGCGGGGAGGACACTGCGTGAGTAGCTTAGGAGGAGCAGCGCCGTGTCCTCAGAAATGATGTAGGAGGCGATCTCTCGCTGCCGGCCTTAGTGCGGAGGATGGTCGGTAGCGTAAAGTCGTGGGACGGGGTGGTGTACTTTTGCAAGGACTTGATGTCACAGAAGGAAACTGCGGAACGGAAGAGGGAGATCTCGACTTCTTTCCTCGGCCGCAGAAGGCGCACCGGGCGCAGGAGAAGGGCGGACAACACACTTTTCCGGCCCCCATGAATGGGTCCAGGGGCGAGGCACTTGGGGAAGTACCCGCCTCCTCTATTTGAGGGACCTGAGGTGGAGGCGCGCGCGCCGATACTGGCGCGCGCCTCTGAGGCGATACACTGGGTAGTTGAACACCTCACTACCCCGTGCAAGAGACGAGGCCTGGATAGACCGGGCCAGCACTTGTGTTGGGCTCCGGAAGAATTTAGATTTCCGCGACCGGAGATTCTTAGTACACCCTGATCCGTAGTTTCCATGATCACCACCGTCACCAGGAGTAGCGGTGACTGGGGGCCGTCTCTTTGTAACTTTCATCTTGGGGAGTATATTGCCATAGTGGCCAGATTTGACATATGGCATGTAATTCAATAGAATATGTTCATTTCTTTGACGTAAAAAAACAAAATAAAGTTTAAAATGATTTTTTTAAACTTACTACCGTTGCGGATTAAGGTTCCACTTTTTGATTTTGTTTGAAATTCTTATATTGAGATTATCTTCATATCAGTTTAATAAAGTTAATATACTGCACATGGTCCTGCAACCAACGACAAAACTTCTTGCGTGGTCTGGGGTTCAGCGCATGGAAAGCTTGCACGAGGTAGGCTGAGCACCCCTGCCTAATCTCATTCGTTTGCACATCATCAGCAATCCCATCCCGGTCAAGCGTATGCAGTAAATAAGCTTAGTAAATAGTTTTGTTGCATATAAATTTAGTATAAATAGACAATTCTATCACTTAATAGGGGATATTGTCTTTTTACTGTGACCCTGTCGGAATAAATGAACATATTTTTTGTTGAAGTTGTTATGTTAGGTTCGTTATGTTAATTGGCGCAGTCGGTAGGGACCCGTAAGACCAAGTATTATTTCGTAGCGAGTAAAAGTTTTAGCAGAAAAATCGGCCGTACGTCTTAACGTTTTAATCGGGAAAAAATAAACAAACAAATTTATTGAGGAACAGAACAACTTCAAGGGCGGAGCACCAAAATTCCAGAAGGAGCATGGGGAAAACTGCAGCACTAGGAGTAGCTCTTCTTCATCAATTTGTTTTTTTTTTTTTTTTTATAGAATAGGGGGCAAACGAGCATGCGGCTCACATGATGGTAAGTGACTACCGCCGCCCATGAACAACCGCAACACCAGGGGAATTGCAGATGCGTTGCCGACCTTTTAGAAAGGTGTAAGCTCTTTTCTTGAAGGTTCCTAAGTCGTATCGGTCCGGAAAATTCGCTGGTGGTAATTGATTCCACAAGGAAGTCGTGCGAGGGAGAAAACTTCTTCTAAATCGCACAGTCGTGGACCGCCAATCATCCAGATGGTATGGATGGTAACGCGAGTTTTGTCGCGATGTGCGATGGTGAAAATGAGCGGCTGGAATTAGTCCGAACAATTCCTCAGAGCACTCCCCGTGATAAATGCGATAAAATACACAAAGAGATGCAACATCTCTACGCAGTGCCAGTGTATCGAGCCGATCAGAAAGAACTCGGTCGTCGACGATTCGAACCGCTCTGCGCTGGATGCGGTCAAGTGGAAGGAGCTGGCACTGGGGTGCCCCGGCCCAGAGATGAGAACAGTATTCCATGTGGGGCCGAACTTGCGCTTTGTAAAGTTGCAAGCGATGTGCCGGCATGAAATACTGTCTCGCTCTGCTGAGCACGCCAAGCTTTTTAGAGGCCAATTTGGCCTTCCCTTCCAAGTGACCACGAAACTGCACACTATTCGATATGTCGACGCCAAGGATTCCAATACTGGCTGAGGCAGTAAGGGGAGTGCCTTGAAACTGAGGAGATACGACAAAGGGGTTCTTTTTAGCGGTAAACGCGCAAACTTGTGTCTTCTGGGGATTGAACTGGACTAGATTTAGTCGCCCCCAATCCGAGACTTTGTTAAGCAAAGACTCGACTTCAGACACAAGTTTGTCCCGGTACTCGGCGACGTTTTCCCGAGAAATATTGGCACGGCCGGTATATAAGGCATCACCAGTGCTGTCGTCCGCATAGCAATGAATGCTGCCAGTTAACAACATATCATTGATATGCAGGAGAAACAGCGTTGGTGATAGCACGCAGCCTTGTGGAACACCAGCGTTGATAGGCTTGAAATCAGAGCATTCCCCGTCTACTACGACCTTGATGCTCCGATCAGCAAGGAAACTGGTGATCCATTTGCACAATTTCTCGGGAAGCCCATAGGAAGGAAGCTTCGAAAGAAGCGCTTTGTGCCAGACCCGATCAAAGGCCTTCGCTACGTCCAAACTAACGGCTAATGCCTCCCCCTTGGACTCTACTGCCTCCGCCCATCTATGAGTTAAGTAGACTAGAAGATCACCAGCTGATCGACCCCGACGAAAACCGTACTGGCGGTCACTAATCAGCTGGTGATCCTCAAGGTACCTCATGAGCTGGCAGTTTATAATGGCTTCCATTATTTTGGAGAACAAGGAGGTGATGGCGATAGGCCTGTAGTTGGACGGGTCTGAGCGGTCGCCTTTTTTAGGGATCGGATGCACCAAAGCTGTCTTCCATGAGTTCGGGACTACGCCTTGGGAGTAGGAGTACCGGAAAAGACGCGTTAAAACCGGTGCCAACTCCGGAGCACACGTCTTCAGCACAATGGGAGGGACTCCATCGGGCCCACTCGACTTGTTGACGTCCAGGGAGAAGAGTGCTTTGCGGACCGAGCGCTGTGTAAATCGCACATCCGGCATGGAGCACTCACATCGCGGGATGGTCGGCGGTGGTTCCCCCTGTCACCTAGAGTCGAGTTGGACGCAAAAAGAGAGCTCAACAGATCGGCTTTCTCCTTTGCGGCATGGGCCAGTGAGTCGTCCTCTCTGTGCAGAGATGGAAGAGATGGCTGACAGAAGTTCCCTTGGACAGCCTTGGCGAGAGACCAGAATGCACGAGTTCCCGAAGGAAGGCGAACTAGCTTCTCGCCAATTCTGCCGATGTGCTCAGACCTTGCCTTGGCAATGACGCTTTTGAAGGACCTGGAGGCGGAATTATACTTCTTTTTAAGTGCGCTGGTGTTTACATCCCGAGACGTTGATGCGTCAGCCCAGGCCTGGTAGCACTCCTGCTTATAGCGTGATGCTATTTTACAGGAGCGACCAAACCATGGCTGGGATCTGCCTCCGATGGGCACCACAGAGGATGGAATAAAAAGTTCCATACCCTGAAGTACCACATCAGCAACAGAATCGGCAACAACGCTGGGATCTTCCGGCGAGAAGCAAACCCGCCCCCAAGGGTAGGATGCAAAAAAAAAGACCGAATTGTATTTTCCTACCCTTCTTATTCTTCTATTTTGTGTGCGATTATATTCTGGTTTCTGTGGGATTAATTACGCTAGATAAATTCACACTTAGTTAGTTGTTATTATTAGTTACGAAATTGAGGAATTTAAATTATTTCAATTAATTTTCTTATTTATTCACTAAAAAATAACCGAATAGTATTTATTTTTCTCATTTTAGTATAGTATTCTGTGACAAAAAGTAAGAAAAATGGAAATTATAGTGAGAGTTCCTATGAAAATGGTTAAAATTATCCCTAATTTCCATGGTGGTACTAGACTTTTACCACTCTTTATAAAAAATATGTGAGTGCATGCTTCATTCATTTCGATGACAGAGTTTCAAAACGAATATTTATTCCACGTTATTACAAGTAGATTATCCGGAGAAGCCACGAACTTAGTTGGAGAACGGGATCATATTAATAATTGAGACGAATTAAAAACATTACTAGGCCAACATTTTGGTGACCATAGATCCGAGGAATGTATGTCTGGAACCGGAATCCTTAAAAATAAACCGCAATGTAAATCAGCAGGAATTTTATCACAGGATACAATATTTGCGGAGTGTCTTATTTTCTTTCTTCAGTTAGCAAAACAAAACTTTCAGTCAGTTTATGAAAGTAAAAACTCACGATCTAATCTAGCAAACTTTAGGCCGAGTTCTAACAATAATCACACCTATTCACCTAGAAATGTACCCCATACGGAGCAATCTAGTGCAAATGCATATAATAATCAAAACAATTTTTCACGCTACGTTAATAAAAACCGCCTTTTTAACTCGTAAAATAATTCATTTCAATTTAGGCAAAAACAATCGTAATAATAGCCATCGCAATAACT
>JAVANC010000006.1:3524010-3533268 GCA_033319125.1 Parnassius glacialis
GTTTTAACAATATGCTCGCGAAACGTTAGATCAAAGGTGAGATGGATTTCAAGATCACGTACCTGAGACACACGCGTCATCGGTGTCACTTCCATCTTGTGTTCGAAGTGCAACGGCTTACGCGCATGGGTGAAAGACAACAGCGAACATTTGGACACATTAAAATACAATTTATTTACGTGGCTCCACTTCACTAATCTGTTTATATCTCTCTGTAGACATTCACAATCATATGTAACCCTAGCCGGAAGCATCAATTTAAGGTCATCTGCAAATAACAAACAAGTACTACTCTGATGACATCTGGTAATTTATTTATCATTATTAAAAATTTAAGAGGCCCTAAATTGCTGCCCTGGCTCACAGCGGATCGTGTATAGTATATTTCTGATTCATACCCATTGTAATCCATGAACTGCTGTCGATCTTTGATGTAGCTGACGAGGACCTGGAGCATATAAGAAGTACATCCGACTTGAGCCAACTTAATATTAAAATATCATGATCCACCGTATCGAACGCCTTTTTAAATTCAAATTAGGCTATGTCTACTAACGCCAGCATCAACTGCCGGTATTACCTGCACCATAAAGTTCTGCAAATTGGTGGATGTACTGCGGTCCAGCCTAAGCCCTTGCTGCGCATTGGAGAAATGAGCGCTTATTTGTTACTGCATCCGTCGGTGGATAGCTGACTCAAACACTTTCCGTCTGACTTGACACTGCCGTCGACATTACAGCCACAGGTTAATAACTGCTCACATAAGTATCTGACTTGACGGAACAGGACTCTCATGACCTTCCATCTTGCCCGGAATGTTGCATGTTTTAAATACACATTAAAAATATGATGTAGCGGCTCTGCCAGTATTCTGCTGCAATCCCTAAAAAGAAAAGCTGGTATACCATCCGGACCCGACGACCGTTTTAGCTTGAGATGAACAAGCGTCTCTTTTACTTCCTGAAGACTCAGAGTAGCAGCTTCATCATCCCTTCAGTATTCACCATCTTTTGTGATACTCTGCTTATCTAAATTACTTTTTTAGATTTAAAATATTGCCAAAACGATTTTGGGTCCTTTGCAAATTGGAGTTCAATTTTATTTTTAGATTCTTTACGTGCAGTTTCTATGAAATTAATAATACGTTTTCTACGCTTAGCGAATTCACTGTAATCACTGACAATCTTTGTGTTTTTAAACTTTTGTGAAGCATTACTTTATTTTTGATTTCACTAATTAATTTCGCGCGTGTACCACACAGGGTATACACTCCCCTATATATAATGTACTCTGTGGTATACACACTGTGATTGTTTTTTTTATTTGTATTTTTTCTAGGTTTCCATTTATCTAAAATATTATTAAGTGTATCATAAAAGTAATCTAAAATGTCTTCTACGTCGCTCATTTCACATATCTTACTCCAATCGTTGGAAGTTAGCATTGAATATAATGATTGATAGTCAGCTTTATAAAAGTTCCACTTCGGTCAAATATTGGAATCATTCGCCTCGAAGGGTGTGTGCGGCGACGTGGTAGGTAAAGAGGCCGCGGACCTAACGTTCGCTGACTGCGAGCGGCGGATGGTACGAGTCTACTAGCAGGATCACCTCGTCCACCGCCTCTACCAACACCGACCCCGACCCATTTAAGCCCGTGCCCCGTACCAAGTCCAACTGACGATCTAAACAGTTAGGTATTTTATTATAGTGAGTGAACTCGCAATAGGACATGAATCACTTAAAATAATTACTAATATTTACAGAAATTGAGTGCAAACTGAAACCTCCTATTACAATAACCTGCTTATATCTATCACACAATTTTTCTATAAATCTACACAAAGTAACATAATTATTTTCTGAACTGCCCGATGGTATATAAATCACACAGCACATAAACAAAAATCTATTATTTAAATGAACTGTCGCACTAACCATTTCAAATGCATAGGCGTCTATACAAGCGTCCATGCCGTAAAAGTACATGACGTAGCTCGAACCGGTGTTTGGCCACGAGAACTGCACCACCCTGCTTCCGACCGTCTGTTCGATCACAACGTAATATTTTTTTTCTTTTTTTTTATAGGATAAGGGTGACAAACGAGCACACAGTCAACCTGATGGTAAGTGGTTGCTGCGGCCCATAGACATCTACATCTATTCTCGTTTGCGAATTAAAATGCAGATGCGTTGTCACCCGTGAGGACTAAGATGGAATGCCTCATTTCCAGTAAAAAGGGCCTCCGGCCACCTGCACTCGCCAAGCGAAACGCAGAGGTAAACCTCTATTTCACGCTGGTATTCTGTGAGGTCGTGGTACCACCCCGGTTCGAGCCGGCCCATCCGTGCCACAGCAAAAGCCGCCACGTGGCTGTTGAAAATCCTTGTGGTACGATATCTGCATCTTGTATCAATTCATTACAACCTGTTTCCGTGATAGCGTATAAGTCCGCATTAGAAGACACGATATTACTCCTAAAAATATCCAATTTAGTTCTTAGACCTCTTACATTTTGATAAAATATGTCTATTTCTGTGTATATATATTATATTCTGTCTATTATTTATCAAAACTTTTCTTGGTGAATCTACGAAACCAAATCCATTCATTAAATTCGGCGTTTCATGGGCGTATGAGATGTTTTAATGTAACAAATGAGATGACATTCGAGAACGTTAATTCTTAGATGCACTATGTTTTAGAACCAAATTTTTAGATCTTTGAAGGCAGCTTTTTTTGAAAGATTTTTTTACCATTTTAAGTAGACTAATGGATATCAGAAGCTTAAAGTAATAACCACAATGTCATCTAAACAGTCATCATCATCATCATTACAGCCCTTCACAAGTCCACTGCTGAACATAGGCCTCCCCCAAGAAATGCCACAAAGCACGGTCCTGAGCCACCTGCATCCATCGACTTCTAAACAGTAAAATTTCTTAATTCACCCCTATTTTGCACATGTAGGGATGAAACATTTGCTTCAAATTAAAAATGACAGTTCCAATGAGTTGTTGTAGCTTACGACGGTGAACGAGGGTGGATTGAAAAGTACTCGGCCTAACCAAGAAAATAAACACATACTAAATCAGTTATATTTTTATTTTTCTACCTAATCACCATCAAGTTCAATACACTTTTGCCACCCCCCCCTTCCAAGCATTTAGACCGTTGAAAAAAATGATTCTTCCTTAGAGTCAAAATATGCGTCTACAGCTGCTTTGACCTCGTCGTTTGTAGAAAATCTTTGATCTCCCAAGTGCTTTTTTAGGTTAGGGAACAGAAAGAAGTCTGATGGTGCCAGATCAGGTGAATACGGCGGATGCGGTAACAGTTCAAAGCCACAGTTGTGAATTTCAGCCATTGACTGTACTGACGTGTGAAACACGGCGTTATCTTGATGAAACAGGACTATTCTTCTGAGCATTCCTCGACGTTTTTCTTTTATTTCCTCTCGTAAACGACGTAGTAAGGTGCAGTAGTAATCAGAGTTTATAGTCTGACCCCTTTCAAGATAATCAACTCATAATCACACCTTTCGAGTCCCAGAATACTGAAGCCATCACCTTATTTGCCGACAAAATCGACTTAGCCTTTTTAGGGGGTGGGTGAACCAGGTCTTCTCCACTGTTTTGATTGTTGTTTTGTTTCCGGTGTACAGTAATGTAAGCCCTGTTTCGTCTATAGTAACTAAACGATTCAAAAAATCATCTGCATCGGCTTCAAATAACTCCAAACAGTCGCGTGAAATAGTCAATCGCGTCCTTTTTTGTTCAACTGAAGGCAGTCGCGGAACCCACCTCACAGACACCTTGTGGAAACCCAACTCGTTGACAATGATGTTTTGAGTTCGTTCATAAGAGATGCCTATAATCTCGGCTATCTCTCTAATTTTTAATCTGCGGTCTCCCATTATTAAATCAAGTACTTTTTTAATATTTTCGTCAGTAGTTGACGTCGAAGGCCTTCCAGAGCGGGGTTCATCTTTCACACTCTCTCTACCACGCTTAAATTCTGCTATCCATTTTTTGACGGAATGAATATGACAGAGCACAATTGCCTAATGTACTGACCATGTCATCATGGATGGCTTTTGATGGATAGCCCCTTCTTATGGAGGTACTTAATGACGGCACGCTGCTCGATTTGCTCCATTCGCTGGAAATTATGTCCGATTACTTTGTTAATAAATTTATAAAATCACAACTAATTATCGCACATGTTTCGAACTTCACACAATGAACGCGTCTGAACTGAACCTAAATAATGTGGGTAGATTTGATTTTTTAGAATTGAATGGATCTGTGTTAGGCCGAGTACTTTTCAATCCACCCTCGTATCATTAAAAAGTCATAAACATTATTTCACAACCCCTTGTGTCTATAACTTAGGTACTGTATCTTTCATGTATGTTGGTGATCTGATTTATTGCGAGTAATCTTGTCAAGGTTCTGTCGTGTATAGTTATTCCTTCCTTAGTACTTTGAACGAAAACTCAAGATTCACCTTAACGCCGTTGAAAATACCGTGAGGGCGACATAATATGAGAAAAATCAAAGTCACCAAAAGCTGCAGATAATTATTCCAGGTCTGGAGATTTTGCCTTTATGCAGTATTTATTTTATTATTATATGAAATTGTACACTTTTAGTACTCTATATCTTTCAACTATCCTTCAATAGAACTGCTGGAAGCAATTTCAACATGACGTGCAACATGCAGTGACTTTGTGAAATTTTCTAAACAAAGTATAGGTTGTACATACATAAACTATTAAAGAATTATAAAAATATGTATGGTGAATGCTCCACGATATGCTAAAAAATATTCGTGTCAGGTGCAATTAAAATAAACTTTAACAAAAAATAACAGTCGACCTCAAATAAATAAAATTCTTTCACATTCTGAAATTGACAGTTTAGTGACGACGTAAGAATATCCACTACCCTACCAGCCCTATACCATTCCGTGGGTCTCGTAACAGGCGACAGAGGTTAATAAATCAGGAGATGGGCAAGAGCATCTTCCTGAAAACATCTGAATAAAAATAAATATCTGCAGTTGACAACCCACTTACGAGCATGGCAACTACAGCAAATATCTACCCTATGAAGCAATCTACGGGGGAGGCCTATGGTCTACAGAGGGACTTTAAATTAGGTACGTAAAGGTAAGTAACTAAATTTGTCAAACCATTGATTTCCCATTCACTAACGTTCTCTTTTGTGTTCAACCGAAATATTGGGACATTCATCGGTGTCTGTCTGTTTATTAAATGTTTTTTACTTACTATTATATACTATTAAAAGTAAAAGTTACTAAAATCTAAACATAGATTGAATCAAAGGAGAGAAATTGCCATAGCATCCACGCTTAGCAGCCAGGTTGGCAACTGCAGGATTTTAGTTTTTTGAATAGTTATCAGAATTAAGGGTGGAATTTTGGAATGGAATATTTCCCAAAGTGTAACCTATTTAATAAAAAATGAATTCTAAAAATTCATACAGCAACACAAGTAGATCTTTGTTAAAATCGTTCAGTTTACAAAAAACATACCAGTCGGATTGTAAACCTCCTATAAAAATAAATAAAATATGTTTAGATTTTCAAATCAGTGTCACTAAAACGCAACGTTACACGAGCGTGAATACGTTTCTACACGGCATGAATTTCATGCATATAAAAGTGAAAATATTAACGTTGATACCACTCTGCACAAAATATGCTTTTTGCGAGCGTTGCGCTCTGGTATATTTTCTGCCAACTTCAAAAAGGAGCCGGTATTCAATTCAAAATTCGCCTCATAACTTTTTACTGGGTGAACCGATTTCGATGATTCTTTTTTTTTATTTGATTTTTTTATTTGCTGTTACTTCCCATGTGGTTACAAATTAATTTGATCAAGATCAGACCAACATTTTTTGAATTATTCTTAATAATTTATATTGAAGTCGGCAGTACAAAATTTTAAATTTTAAATTATGTCTAAATGGGCAAATGGAACAATTTACGAATACTTTTTAACAGTTGTAGAGCCACGCGTCAGCTTTTGCTGTCGCACGGATGGGCCGGCTCGACCGGGGTGGGTACCACGACCTCACAGAAACCAGCGTGAAGTAGAGGTTTACCTCTGCGTTCGCTTGGTGAGTGCAGGTAGCCGGAGGCCCTATTTACTGGAAATGAGGCATTCTATATCTTAGTCCTCACGGGGTGACCACGCATCTACATTTTGATTTGTAATAGAGGATAGATGTAGATGTCTATGGGCCGCAGCAACCACTTACCATCCAGGTGGACTGTGTGCTCGTTTGTCACCCTTATCCTATAAAAAAAAAACACTTACGCATTTTACTTATTGTAACTTCAAAGGAAAAATTTCTAATTAAAAAAATTGGACAATGTATCATAATTAAAATGATTGTGAGAGATATATATCATTATTCACATCTGATTACCAAAATGAAAAATGGCATTTCCGCATGATTCAATATAATTTCTTCGTGGTATACTGAAAAAATAATCGAAATTAACCAGCGTTGAAACAGCCACAGTAGTTTACTTTAGCTTTTTACCATAACGTAATTTCATTTAGTATTTTGCTATGGGGAAAGGGGATTAAAATTAAATTATAAATGTTTTACAGAAGAGGGTCATACAGCAACCTGTGATTAAAAAGGACTAATAAAAAAATAAGGAAATTAATATATTAACTTTGGCTTCTCGATACATTTACAAAACCGTATGTAATAGTAAAAACATAAGTAGTTGTAAAAAATATTGCGATAATCATTCTGTTTATACTTTTATTTTTTCGTAGTACACACGGGAATGTCGTGTTTTTGTAAGTAATTTTTTTTTTTGTGTAAAATAATGGCGTAACCTAATATGTGTTTGTAAACTGTTCTTTTTTCACAAAAAAGCCCACTGAGTTTTTTGCTGGTTCTGCCCAGGACAGAGGTATATTCCAAACAAGTGAATAATTAAACATAAGAATAACTTTCAATAAGTATTATTAATTTTGGACTCTATATTGACAAAAAATCTATTTCAATAATTTTAATCGCTTATAAGAAGCAAAATAATTCAAAACGTCATAATGTAATTGATATTAACAAAACATTAATAAAATCAATCAATTACAAATTTCTTTATTTGCCGAATACGTACACTATAATAAATGGGTAAAAGCAGAATTACTCAGCTAGCATTCCCATTTACATCTTAAATCTTATTTATTTAAACTACACAAATTATTAGGTAATTTTAAAATTAATATGAAACAAGTATATAAAATAATACAGGAACAACAATTTAAATAAAGATTAAAGATAATTTGTTTACACCTATAGAAGAAATATCTTATTATTTTGAACATTTTTTATAGGATAGGGTGACAAACGAGCACACAGTCCACCTGATGGTAAGTGGTTACTGTGACCGATAGACATCTACATCTATCCTTAATAAAGACTCAAGATACAGATGCGTTTGTCACCCGTGAGGACTAAGATGGAATGCCTCTTTTGCAGTAAAAAGGGTCTCTGGGTCTCTACACTCACCATACGAAACAGCAGCGTTTAAGCTGCTATTTTACGCTGGTTTTCTGAGAGAGCGTGGGTCCTACCCCGGTCGAGACGACCCATTCGTGCTACAACTATACTACTAATATAGCTGCAGCATGGCTCTACCACGTACAACAAACATTATACATTATCATTCTACTATGAAATTTTAAGACATCTGGTCGTTTACGGCGGAGTATTAAACACATTTGAAATATTCCTTTAATAAATTGAGGTTTTTATCTGGTCTAACTTTGACTGATATTCTTAATTAAGATAAAAACATAAACACTGAACAATGACAAAATATTTAATTTCATGAATAATGGCTTACATTTTGTTTTTTCATTTTGAATGTCCTATCAATATCCACACACAATTACAAATAATCACTTCTTAGCTGAGTACAAATGCTACATACCCACAATACCCATGCCAAATGCCATCATACCATAGCTTCTATAGAAATTGTTTGGCGTTAACTTTTATATGCAAAAACTAATCTGTTTAATTTATTGTAAATCAAATTGCCTTAATTACTTTATTAATATACTAGATTCGGAAAGATAAAGAATTATAACTAAATGATAAAAATTGAATGAACTGGCTCAAACAGTTTTCATCACCGGTAATCTGGCCCCGGTCTAATCAGTCATCCCCTGTACCCCGATATGCCTATAGCATGTAGTACAGTCGAATCGCGTTATGAAGCCGCCACAGTGGGAGGTGACCCCCCGAATACGTGGACAAATATATTAACATCACTGTACTTAGTTCGGCGTCCGGCGCAATAACGCTTGTAACTCTTCTGTCCGCGTTGTGTCCATAATTCAATTTGGCGGCTAGCTTTCCATAGATGACTATAGATTCTCTTTACGCCAGCTGTAAAATGCGCCGGCAGGTGATGGGAAGCAGAATTAAGGGTACAAAGGTGTCTGGTATCAAGCGTGGTAATTAAGCGAAACCTGTTTATGAAGAAATATAGAAAATAATATTTATTCGGTCACAAAAGAATACAGCACAATACAATCAACATAAAGAGAATTAATAAAAAATCTTATTAATATTGGGCTGCAGCAACAAAACGATCACCGACACAGCATAAATTATAGGATAACAGCTGTCGCAGAACTGTTATTTTGTCAAGACACTGGACAAAAAATATTTTAGTAGAAGAACATCCAAAAGATGAAGAATTAAACATTAATCAATAACATCACTATTTCTTGTAGATTTATACGTGGTATAGCAGCAATAATGTAGCTGCAGCACGAATGGTTTGGCTCAACCGGAATTGGACCACGTTCTTACAGACATCAGCATAAAATAGCAACTTAATGCTGCTCTGTTTCGTATGATGAGTGCAAAGAACAGGATTCCCTTTTACTGGAAACGAGACTTTCCATCTTATTCCTCAGGGGTAACAACGCATCTGCATTTAGATTCATAATCGAGGATAGATATAGATATCTATGGGTAGCAGTACACAATTACCATTAGGTGGAATGTGTGCTCGTTTATTGTCCGCCTTATTTTAAATAAAAAATTAAAAGAGAATTAAAAAATCAGACTACGTAAACCAGTTTACTGAAAAGAATACTTGTACAATGTATACCCGTTGTATTTGCACAACTAAGATAAATCTAACGACACCTCTTACGTTAAAATCTATCAAACCATTTAGACTACAGAG
>JAVANC010000006.1:3533368-3769285 GCA_033319125.1 Parnassius glacialis
CCTGCGGCTGCTTGTTGAATCTCCGCTTATGGGCCCCGGATATTGAATCGTTGTATAAGCAGCTGTAGGCCGTAACACTGGTTAAATTTACAACATTATTTACACTTCTACCACGAAACTTTAGCACCACACAATCTTTGATGCAGAGAGCATTCAGCTACAGATTCCTAATAAAATCGATACGATTCACCAATATTCATCAGCACACCGCTGGGATTGCTCACATAGCAAACGTCAACAAGTCGCTCACTGCTTGCCGCTGCGGCAGTCATAAGGCAAGCGCACATGGCTATTAAAACAAACCAGTACACGCCATAGTTAGCTGCCATGAAGCAAGCTCAGGTGGTCAAAACAACAGCACATGGTGTGCCGCACTCTCACAGTGAACCGTCGCATCTCACCAGCGCCAGCGAGACGCTGCACCATACCACGCACTCGAAGCGTCAACGGGAGTAGCAGGAGCACTTGAGGGTTCACAGGCATCATCGGGGTTGCGGTCATTGTGATCTGTGTGAAAACAAAGTTGTTAATAATCAAGACAACATACACAGTTGCCTATTCTCTCATCCATCACGCATACGAGGCCGTAAAAGAGAAATACACTCTCATACCACAGACTTTAATAGAGACCTTCTCTTTCATAAGTACGCACATAGTACATCTCCATACGAAGTATCTCACACATACTCGTACTTAATCTTTCAAGTCCCCACGTTAAACACGTAAACCACGTTAAAAACTTGAACCAGGACAGAGCCTGCCAGGAGAGAGCCTGATGCTTGTTCAGAAAACTGAACTTCCGCGCACACAGTGTACAGCCTCTCAGCAAGACCAACCTTTCTTGCTTATAAGAGATGCAACAACGAACAGAACCACGACACTATGTTAGCACTAGTAGAATGGCTACACTCGTAGAATGACTTGAGCAGAATCTCTGGCGCAGGGTACCTACAGTGAACTTTATACTGCACAAACAAGGGGGGGTTTTTCGATATATCCTCAATTCCACCTTGATCAAACCGGGTATTTTATAGAAGCTCCGACAAATATATATACATACACACACACATATAAATATATATATCTGTGCCTAAAGTGTGTGTATATGTGGCTAAATATGTTTTCACTTTAAAAATGAATTAGGTAAATTGAAAAGTAACGTGTGAATTTTAATAATAGTAACGGAAACAAACACGCAACTTCAACCTACTTTTAGATATTTCAGTTTGGATTGACATATGATTGATTAGCACACGAGCTGCGAGCGTCGCCCCTGACAAAGAAATCAATTCGAAGTGAACAATTTAAAATTCAATTCGTGTAGGATTTAAACCTAAAATTATATATATATATATATATATATATATATATATATATATATATATATATATATATATATATATATATATATATATATATATACATAGACAAATATTTGAAAATACAAAAGAAATAAAAAGTAAATTAACAGCTGCCCACTGCTGGGCACAGGCAAAAACACGCGAGAAAATTTTGACGCAATTATAATATCTTTCGGCTGAACCTATTGTAATGAAACTGGAGTGATATTTGCTACATTTTATCAGAAAACCTTGAAGATATTTTTTGAAGTTGGTACCAATTTTTTCATCATGGGTGTTATTTTCATGGTTTTCGAGGGTGCTGAAGCCGATAGTGCTATCGAAATGTAAATCCAAGATGGCGGCTGCAAAATATATAAATTTTTTCATCATTGGTGTAATTTTCATGGTTTTCGGGGGTGCTGATGCCGATATTGCTGTCGAAATGTAAATCCAAGGTGGCGGCTGCAATAGATATCAAGTTTTTCATCTTGGGTGTCATTTTCATGGTTTTCGAGGGTGTTGACTCCGATAGTGCTGTCGAAATGTTAATCCAAGATGGCGGCTGAAGTTGGTACCAGTTTTTTCATCTCGGGTGTCATTTTCATGGTTTTCAAGAGATTTGAAGCCGATAGTGCTGTCGAAATGTAAATCCAAGATGGCGGCTGCAATAGGTATCAATTTTTTTTTATCGTGGGTGTCATTTTCATGGTTTTCGAGGGTGTTGCAGCCGATAGTGCTGTCGAAATGTATTAAAACTACTTTAATAATTCCGTATAATCATGTTATACGTAATTTTTTTAATGCGCTTAAGGTATGCCCAATTGGATTTACCAATATATTGAAATATATTTTTTGTCAATATAGAGTCAAAAATAAATAATACTTATTGAAAGGTATTCTTATGTTTAATTATTCACTGGTTTGGAATATACCTCTGTCCTGGGCAGAACCAGCAAAAAACTCATTGGGCTTTTTTGTTGAAAATAGAACAGTTTACAAACACATATTAGGTTACACAATTATTTTACACAAAAAAAAAATTAAATTACTAAATTACAAACGACATTTCCGTGACCAGCTTTCAAATAAAAAAAGAATCATCGAAATCGGCTTCTTTTTGAAGTCGGCAGAAAATATACCCGAGCGCAACGCTCGCAAAAAGCACATTTTGTGCAGAGTGGTATCAACGTTAATATTTTCACTTTTATATGCATGAAATTCATGCCGTGTAGAAACGTATTCACGCTCGTGTAACACGTGTACGTGAATAGAAATAAGGGCTGTCGATTTACGTTTTAGTGACACTGATTTGAAAATCTAAAGATATTTTATTTCTTTTTGGAGGAGGTTTACAATCCGACTCAGTTCGTTCAATCGTTCAGTTTACAAAAAAACATACTTTGAACGATTTTAACAAAGAGCTATGTGAGCCACCAGCGGATCGTATTTCGTTCCGACGGTGGTTTATGTTGCTGTATGAATTTTAATAATTATTTCTTTATTAAATAGGATACACTTTACGAATTATTCCATTCAAATTTTTCACCCTTAATTCTGATAACAACTCAAAAAACTAAACAGCTGCAGTTGCCAACCTGGATGCTAAGCGTGGGTGCTATGGCAATTTATTTCCTTTGATTCAATCTATGTTTAGATTTTAGTAACTTTGACTTTTAATAGTATATAATAATAAGTAATAAACAGTTAATAAAACAGACAGACACTGATGAATGTCCCAATACTTTGGTTAAAACAAAAGAAAACTTTAGTAAATGGGAAATCAATGGTTTGACAAATTTAGTCACTTACCGTTACGTTACATAGATTAAAGTCCTCTGTTGAACATAGGCCTTCCCCGTAGATTGCTTTATAGGGAAGATATTTTTAACAATAATAATTAATATAAATAAACAATTAATAATTATTTTTAACAGTGGTAGAGCCAGGCGGCAGCTTTAGCTGTCGCATGGATGGGCCGGCTCGAACCGGGGTGGTACCACGACCTCACAGAATACCAGCGTGGAGTAGAGGTTTACCTCTGCGTTTTGCTTGGTGATTGCAGGTGGCCGGAGGCCCTTTTTACTGGAAATGAGGCATTCCATCCTAGTCCTCACGGGTGAAAACGCATCTGCATTTTGATCTGTAACAGAGCATAGATGTAGATGTCTATGGGCCGCAGCAACCACTTACCATCAGGTAGACTGTGTGCTCGTTTTCACCCTTATCGTATAAAAAAAAAAATTTGCCGTAGTTTCCATGCATGTAAGCGGGTTGTGAACTGCAGATTTTTATTTTTATTTAGAGGTTATCAGGAAGATGCTATTGCCCATCTCCTGACTTATTTTGCACTGCCGCCTGTTACGAGACCTACAGAATGGTAGGTATAGGGTGGTGGATATTCTTATATCGTTACTACACTGTTAATTTCAGAATTTGAAAGAATTTTATTAATTTTATTTATTTGAGGTCGACTGTTATTTTTTGTTAAAGTTTTATTTAAATTGTCACCTGACACGAAGATTTTTTAGCATATCGTGAAGGCATTCACCATACATATTTATATATTTCTTTAATAGTTTATGTATGTACACCCATACTTTGATTAGAAAATTACACAATAGACACTGCCTATTTCACGTTGAAATTGCTTCCAGCAGGTCTATTGAAGGATAGTTGAAAGATATAGAGGTAGTATAAGTGTACAATTTCATATAATAATAAAATAAATACTGCATATAGGCAAATCTCCAGACCCGGAATAATTATCTGTAGCTTTTGGTGACTTTGATTTTCTCATATTATGTCGCCTCACGGTATTTTCAACGGCGTTATGCTGAACCTTGATGTTTTCGTTCAACGTACTAAGGAAGGAAATATCTACACACGACAGAACCTTGACAAGATTACTCGCAATAAATCAGATTACCCAACATACTTGAAATATACAGTAGCTAACTTATAGACACAAAGGGTTGTGAAATAATGTTCATGACTTTTTAACGATATAAGCTACAACAACTCATTGGAACTGTCATTTTAATTTGAAGCAAATGTTTTATCCCTACATGTGCAAAAATAGGGGTGAATTAATAAATTTTACTGTTTAGATGACATTGTGGTTTTTACTTTAAGTTTTTGATGTCCTTTAGTCTACATAAAATGGTAAAAAAATCTTTCAAAAAAAAAGCTGCCTTCAAAGAACAAAAAATTTGGTTCTAAAACATAGCGCATTTAAGAATTAACGTTCCCGAATGACATCTGAATAGTTATATTAAAACATCTCATATGCTCATTAAACGCCGCATTTAATTAATGGATTTGGATTCGTAGATTCACTAAGAAAAGTTTAAAGCAATAAGTTAAAAGCAATAATGAAATAGACATATTTTATCAAAATGTAAGAGGTCTAAGAACTAAATTGGACATTTTTAGGAGTAATATCGTGTCTTCTAATGCGGACTTATACGCGATCACGGAAACAGGTTGTAATGAATCGATACAAGATGCAGATATCGTACCAAAAGGATACAAAATATTACGTTGTGATTGAACAGACGGTCGGAAGCAGGCCGGTGCAGTTCTCGTGGCCAAACACCGGTTCGAGCTACGGCATGTACTTTTACGGCATGGATGCTTCTATAGACACCTATGCATTTGAAATAGTTATATGCCACCGGGCAGTTCAGAAAATGATTATGTTACTTTGTTTAGATTAACCCTTTCGCTGTCCCGTGCACTACATATAGGTCACTGCTATTGTCTTACTATTGTGTTTAAAAACCGGACAGTGAACTTGTTAATAGAAAAATTGTGTGATAGATTTAAGCAGGTTATTTTAATAGGAGATTTTAATTTGTACTCAAGTTCTGTAAATATTAGTAATTATTTTTAGTGCTTCATGTCCTACTGCGAGTTTACTTAGTATAATAAAACACCTAACTGCTTAGATCGTCAGTTGGACTTGGTACTGGGCACGGACTTTAATGGGTCGGGGTCGGTGTTGGTAGAGGCGGCTTACGAGGAGCTCCTGCCAGTGGACCCGTACCATCCGCTGCTCGCAGTCAGCGTGCACGTCGGGTCTGCGACCTCTCCACCTCCTACGTCGCCGCACACACCCTTCGAGGCGAGTGATTCCAATATTTGACCGAAGTGGAATTTTTATAAAGCTGACTATTAATCATTATATTCAATGCTAACTTCCAACGATTGGAGTAATTGCGTAAAAGTGACCTCCAGTTTTAGTTTGGTTTTGCTGTCGTACTGAATATCTAACTAAAATAACCTCTTTTCTCATCTATATCAATGGAACCCTCTGTAAATAGGACGGATATTTATTTATACCTGGATATCTAAGACTAAAAATCTGAGTAAGTGGAATACCTCTTTAAGGGAGACAAATTTGCAGGTCCCTTAAGATCCCAGTTATCCAGGTTTCACTTTATATAGGATCTGAGACGTGGGACTCCACTGCTGGAAGCTCAATGCACAGCGAACTATAAAAGTGGCTATGCTCTAAGTTTGTCTGCAGAAAATAGATGATGGAAATATTCACAGTAGAACCAGAATAACTGACATAGCCCTACGGATCAGCAAGCTGAGGTATCAATGCGCTGGTTATAATGCTTAAAGAACCGACAACCGATAAGTTAGAAAGATTTTCGAGTGGCAGTACCGATCCGGTAAGCGAAGTGTAGGACGACTTCCCAGTGACGACCTGGTAAGAGATGCAGTATCGATGGGTACAAGTTACTCCGGATCGTGCTTTATGGCATTGTTTGGAAGCGATCTCTATTCAGCAGTGGCCTTGGCTATAATTATGATGGTATTGGATGAAGGCAGTGTTTGACTACTATCTTGTGAACGGTGATAAGGCTAATCTAGGTTACATCTAGGCTTTAACTCAATCTTGAAGAGTAACGTCGATATAACTCCAACTCCAAAGGAAAAGATGTAGATATATTTAGCTAATTTTTACACTCAAAATTATTTTTACCTAACTATTTAAATTGAATTAGCTAAAATTCTTTTTTTATATTGTTTCATCCATCCATTCAATTCAGCCTATAAAGTACATTGCAGAACATAGAACTCCCCCATAGATTACCTCATAGGGGGGATTTTCAATCTATCAGGCTGTCCTGTCGCCAGGAAGACTGCTGCATGTGCCTGTTTCAATTGTCTTTTATCGTCTCCTACGACACCCGCGGGAAGATTTGAGGTAGTCAATTCTCCTACGCCGCCACTACAGTTATGATCAGTAATATGTAGGTTTGTTATAAATAATTATTTCATCATTATGTCTGATTGCAAATTGCATATTAATTGGTGCAGTTAAAAAAAACTATAGTACGTGAGGGTAATATGGTCATCTTGTTTATATGGTCACTTACTTATAACTCAAAAACTAAAGTGTCGTTTGCATTGAACGCTGTGTGATATGATAGATCTTGATCAGTCTATCAAATAATAAAGGGACAAAAAGGTGCTCCTTTATCGGCGCCATTTTGACAATTGATATTATTGTAAATATTTTAATCGGTTTTTATATTGTGTAGTGTAGTTAGTTTTTTAAGTAGATTTTTCGAAGGGTTCCTAATTATTTCCAAAGCGTGTTTGCTATTTTTTTCTTAATATATTAGATATAGTATACAACTTTGTGGTTTTGTCTATTTTTGCCTCCTAATTTCGGTTTTATAGGGCGATAAAGCTTAAGGTGATCATATTACCCTCACGTACTTACTATAATATCAACTGCCAAAATAGCGTCGATAAAGCGGCGACCTTTTGGCCCTTTATTATTTGTATGACTGATGAAGAAGCAATCGTATCACAAATCCATCTTTGCATATTAGTCTGTAGTTTTTGAGTTATAAGAAAGTGACCATATTAACCGGATGACCATATTACTCCCACGTATTCTACAAGATGGAAGCGACACCGATGACGCGTGTGTCTCAGGTACGAGATCTTAGAATCCATCTCACCTCCGATCTAACGGTTCGCGAGCATATTGTTAAAACTTGTCAAAAGGCGGACAGAAACCTGTGTATTGTCCTGAGACAGTCACAAGATATTACAAATATTACCACACTGAAAATACTATACGATGCTCTGGTGAGGAGTCACTTGGAGTACGGTGCTGTTATATGGGCTCCGCACGAACAAAAATACAGCCTAACGCTAGAACGTATCAAAAACAAATTTATGAGGCACATATACACTTCAAACTGTATGGGGTATATCCGTTTTACGCTTTGAGGTCCACCACATTGTTCGTACTCGGGATGGTCGGGTACAATCAGCTCAGAGTGAGACGGGAGTTTGCCCTGACTGCACACGAAGTGAAGTTGCTTCGTGGCATCACGTGAAACCCGGGGGTGCTGCGCAAGCTGCAGCTGTGCGCACCGGACCGGTACGTGTGGAGGCGACACCGTCCGCCGCTGCTCGCGCTGCCCGTAGCAAGAACCAATTTGCTTAGTAATCTCACTTATAGTCCGAACAATCTTCATAGTGAATAGAGTTCACGAGAGGATTGACATATTTTCGAGTAATCTGAGTGAACTCGTTAAGGTATTTTAAACATAGTTATTTATGTAAGTTATTTGTAATACATAGTATATTTAAGTGGATTAGCAAGCGGTTTGTTTAGCCTGGAAGGATAGTTGTTAAGTGTGTGTGTGTGTGTGTAAATAAATAAATAAATAAATCTCCTATTTTTACACCATCACGGGTTGATTTTTTCTCTACATTGATATACCATACTTAAAGTATAAGTATGAAACAGATACAGAAACAGAAACTTTTTTATCAATATAGATTATAAATAATACTTATTGAAAGTCACTCTTTTGTGTAATTACCACTGGTTCGAAAAAAACCTCTGTCCTGGGAAGAACCAGCAAGAAACCCAGCGGGACTTTTTTTTATCAGCTTACAATCATGTATGTTACACAAATTAACAACACAACAAATTAGAAATAGCTTGGGAGCGATCACCTCACTTCCAGGGGTTATTATCATCTATAAATTCTTTAATATTATAATAACCCTTTTTATACAAACTTAGTTTAATAAAGTTTTTGAACTTTGAGCAGGTCAAATTTTGTATATTTTCTGGAATTTTGTTGTAAAAGCGTATACATCGCCCCAAGAATGAATTACTGACTCGATGGAGTCGAGTAACTGCTACTACTAGCTTGCGTCTGTTCCTAGTATTTACAGAATGAATATCACTTATTTTTGTAAAACTACTTTTATTTTCGTGTACGTACATTACATTTTCATAAATGTATTGAGAGGCCAAAGTTAATATATTAATTTCCTTAAATTTTTGTCGCAGCGACTCTTTAGGCTTTAAATCATAAATTGCTCTTATGGCCCTCTTCTGTAAAACAAATATAATTTCAGTGTCAGCTGCGTGTCCCCATAGCAAAATACCATACGACATTATGCTATGGAAATAGCTAAAGTAAACTAGTCTAGCTGTTTCAACACTAGTTAGACTTCTAATCTTTTTTACGGCATATGCTGCAGAACTAAGTCTGCATGCTAGTTTTGATATATGGGGGCTCCATTGAAGCTTCGGGTCTAGTGTGATTCCAAGAAAAATGGTATTTTCTACAAGACTCAATTTCTCCCCATTTAAAATTACATTACTATTTAATTGTTTGACATTTAGGGTCATAAATTTCATACATTTCGTTGTAGTTCCATTTAAATGCAAATTATTAACATTGAACCAATTTACTAATTTAGATATGGAATTATTTACTTCGTCATATTTTAGCAAATGTCGACTTAATTTGAAAATTAAAGAAGTGTCATCTGCAAATAATACAATATCATGGTTATCTCCTAGTATGTAAGGTAAGTCATTAATGTATACAAGAAACAGAAAGGGGCCGAAAATTGAGCCTTGAGGCACGCCCATCTGTATCATCGACCCGGAAGAACTCATATTGTTAATGACAACTTTTTGCGTTCTCTTACTTAAATATGAAATAATTAATTTAAGAGCATCACTTCTTACACCCTAGTGTTGAAGTTTCCTGATTAATGTTTCATGGTGAACACAATCGAAGGCTTTGGATAGGTCACAAAATATACCCAAAGCATCCTGTGAATTCTCCCATGCATTAAATATATATTTAATTAGCTCAACACTGGCATCAGTTGTTGAGCGACCCCTTGTGAAACCAAATTGATTTTTATGAAGTAAATTATTTATATTAAAGAAATTTAAAATTTGATCAAGAATAATTTTTTCAAAAATCTTACTAAGTATTGGTAGTACAGAAATAGGTCTAAAATTGGCGGGGTCTAATGTACTACCAGATTTAAATAAAGGTATTACTTTACTACACGTCATTAAATCAGGAAACACACCAGATTCGATACTAGTATTAAAAATAGTAGCTAAATGAGGCGCTATTGTATCTATTATAGACGCAATAACTTTAACGGAAATCCCCCACAGATCCGCAGTTTTCTTAACATCAATACTTTTAAAATATTTTACAATATCTTTTGATGATACTTTATGAAATGTAAAATTCTTTGTACACGCATTTACATTTTGTTTAAGTAATGATTCGGCGACCGCAGGAGAAGAATTCAGTGACTTAGTGGTTAATATCGGAATATCAGTAAAATATTTTTCAAAAACCATTGCAACCTCCTGATCTGATTCGGTTAATTTGTTATTAACGCTTAACTGGTAGTTTGAATTGCGAGAGTTGATCTTACCAGTTTCGCTATTAATTATACTCCATGTCATTTTAATTTTATTAGAAGCCGTCTTCATTTTTCTGCTCAAATGCAAAGACTTGGCTGTGGAGCACACTCTTTTAAATATTTTTGAATATTTTTTTACATATTCCATAAATTCGACGCTATGATTATATGACCTTTCATGGTAAAGATCATATAACCTATGTCTGCTCTTATGGACTCCTACTGTCGCCCATTCATTAAATGACTTCCGACTGTTCAGGGAGAATATTTTAGAAGTAAAAGTATTATTAAATTCATTACAAATAAGCTTAAATATAGTTCCATACAAAAAATTTGGATCATTTTGGTACGTAAGTGATGGAAGGTTTTTCACTATGTTACTTCTAAATTTCTCCAAGCGACGTGCATTTACTGGAACAAACACAACTTTCTTATCTACTTGCTTTTTGTGAACATATGGTAACGAAACTACTTGTCCACAGTGTAACCTATTTGACGGAAAAGTCATTAAAATCAGTTCAAAATTTGCGAAGTTAACGCGTAATGTTTACAAAGAAAATGTACAGTCACATTGAGACCTTTCTTGATTTTAAAAGTCAGCTTAAAATATGAACGTGATTTTCAACTTAAATTTTTAATTATTCATACGATATACCGTGATTTGATGTCAGTAATTTGTAATTTCGTTTTATAACTGACATTGATGTTTCATTTCAGTTTTAATGAGAGACCCTGATATTGTTACAACGTTTTTATGGAATTATAACTTTTAAATATTATCTACTCCGTTTGCATTTTTTTAAGTTTTTTGACAGTTTAATCATTTGATATATTTTATAATTTAGATAGAATACAAATACTTTCATTCACCAGACGGCTCCAGAGGAGGCTAAAATTTTTTCAAATTTAAACTCATTTATTTGTGTATACAGTAGTTTAGGTATTTGTAAAATTACATGGTGTGATGTACAAATAATATATATATATATATATATATATATATATAGATCTAGCCATAGAAGACGAATATATAAGTTAAACACAATCTATTATAAGCAGACTATTATACATATATTTCCGCGGACACTCGTTGCGAACGGACGTGTGTGTTGACCTGATAGCTCAGGGTTTCCATTAAAAAAGTAGTTGTTCCCCGCGACTTTGTCCGCTAAACATTTATTAAGTTTGGATTACATAAGTTTAATTTTTTTTTGCGTGGAACCCTAATTCTTTTTCTAAATAAAGTACCCTATGTTACTCTTTATAAAATCTGTTAGTGAAAGTCCCGTCAAAATCGGTTCCGCCATTTTGGAGATTATCCGGAACAAAAAGACTTACAGACAGACAGATTGTTGTTTTTTTGTTATAATTAGGTGCCGTATATACTTTCATATGCATTTTGTAAAAAGCTGTCATTTTAAAATTACAAACGGATACTTAAACTTTATTTATTTGAGTATATGAGAAAACCAAATAACATCTCAATTTTTACCAAAGTGATTTAAATAATCATTCACTGCCATATTTAACATTCACCTGTATTAAAATAACGATCTTAATTTCTTTTCCAGAATTGAAATCAACTTTGTATTATTTACTTTTAACTTTTATGTAATTGACTTTAACATAATAAAATAAAAGGAGTACATTACTTTTGTTGTGACAAAGTTGTATGTTAGTTTACGACGGCTTTTGTACAGCGTGCTCGTTGCGGAGGAAATCCTAATACTTTTGTTTTAAAACTTTAGTTTCTAAGCTTCGTAACTATGTTTACACTTTTAAACGGATAGTGTAAAGTTATGCCGGTGTATGTTATGCACTGGACGATTCATCAGATATATATTTCTATAAATGGGTGGTTATTTTTCGTCATTTCAATTATATAACGTCTTTATACAAACATAACAGCTTCAGCCTCACATGGAATACTGTTCCCATCTCCGGGCAAGGGCTCCCCAGTGCCAGCTCCTTCCACTTGACCGCATCCAGCGCGGAGCGGCTTGAATCGTCGACGACCGAGTCCTTTCCGATCGGCTCGATTCATTGGCACTGCGAAGAGATGTTGCATCTCTTTGCATTTTGTTTCGCATTTACCCCAGAGAGTGCTCTAAAGGAATTGTTCGGATTAATCCCAGCAGCCAAATTTCATGAACACACATCGCGGCAGAACTCCCGATACCATCCACATCATCTGGATGATTGGCGGTCCACTGTGCGATTTAGAAGATGTTTTCTTCCTCGCACGACTTCCTTGTGGAATCGATTACCATCAGCAATTTTTCCGGACCGATACGACTTAGGGCCCTTAAAGAAAAGAGCCTACTCCTTTTTAAAAGGCCGGCAACGCATCTGCAATTCCCTGGTTCCCCTGGTGTTGCAGTTGTTCATGGGCGGCGGTAATCACTTACCATCAGGTGAGCCGCATGCTCGTTTGCCCCCTCTCCTATAAAAAAAATAATAACATAACATACTTTCGTAGTCCGATGGAACGGCAAACCGACATGATTAGAAAAAGATCAGGCACAAATGTACAAAGGCTTTACGTGCTTTCTGAGGCACGGGGATAAAACACCGTCATCTTTCTGACTACAGGCTGCTACTGAAAATGTCTTGATAGAAAACCTGAATAACTGATTTTGTTCCCCAAACCGTGATTCAAAACCGAGACCTCATGATCATCTTATTGTAGTACATCAGCGTCGATTTTACTTTAGAGGCTCGTCTACGTGCTATTTTTGAAAGTTATTACATATCCTTTCTCATGTAGACTTGACGACTTCCAGTCCGTGAACGTGATGTTATGAGGGTAAAGAGAATATCGCGAGATATTCTTCATACTTTTAAATTAAATTTATTTTACAGATTTGTTACATCAACTAGATCGTACTGAAGTATTGTATGATAAAATTTCGATCATTATTAATAATAATTTAATTCTCTTACAAAGTTTGATGACAAAATTATGAAAGATCAACCTTATCATCATAAATTCTAATATTAATTAAATTCCTAATAAAATTAGTCACAAATAACTATAGATTATCTCGGAATCTTAGGCATTCTTAACCTAGCAAAACTTTAAACTATTTTACACAATATTAACATACATATTTAAACTCTGACGCCCGTCACTAAAAAGAGTAGGCAGAGTTTAGATCTGTATGATTTGTAATTATCCCTGAATTCAAACTTTCTTAAATATGATTTTGATGAAAAAGCTTTTATTAAAAAGGTGTGGTTTCTATTTTCCCCCTTGTGTTGATTTGTAGCCTATATACGTACCACGGGCATGGGCGTAGGCGTAGATCATCTCCCATTATTGTGCTTGTAAGTACTGACCTCTTTGAATTTTTGACAATAAATAGAAGTACAGGCAGTGCATTTGAAATTAACTTTTTTAATTTAAATAAATAAAACTATAAGTCATCTCTACTATCACTTGCTATTATAATTAGGTTTGTGCAAGTATCTACTTTTAAACCATTTATAACCTCGGAAACACTAATTGAAAACTTATTTTTTCCCCTTTTACATTTTTTTTTTGATATACACGGTGTAATGCTGCGTATAAAATAAACTTAAATGCTTGAAATAAACAGAAATAAGCATAATGAACAATGAACACTGTGTCTTTAATATTTCTTATTTCTTCATGCTTTGTTAATTTCAAATAATTACTATTTTATTTTATTATGAGCATAAAAATTGACGTTGTATATGCATATGTTGTAGCCAACTAGATTAAACAGCCTGTCAGTTAACAGCCTAGCCTTTTAAGTAAACGGTGCCTTTTAACAAGCGGTTCTGATTAATATAGATAAGAATCTTGTATTATCAGCGACAGTATATTAAGTTGCAGCTGATGTGGCCCTTGGGATAACCTGAAGCCGCCTATCAATACGTGGCAAAGGTGGAACACCATGGAGTTTTAGTCAGTGTGAGTCCAACATAACCCGTCCTTGACTCGGGAGGTGAGTATGCGTAAGCATTTACCCTTTTAAAAAAGGCTGTTAAATAAAATGCTGATTAAGTTTGGTTGGCTGCGCAAATTTACATTTACTATTACATTTACATTTTATAATATTATTTTTTATAATACTCAATTGCACTCACGGAAGATAAGCGTTTTAAACAGTGGTAGAGCCAGGCGGCAGCTTTTGCTGTCGCATGGATGGGCCGGCTCGAACCGGGGTGGTACCACGACCTCACAGAATACCAGCGTGAAGTAGAGGTTTACCTCTGCGTTTCGTTTGGTGAGTGCAGGTGGCCGGAGGCCCTTTTTACTGGAAATGAGGCATTCCATCCTAGTCCTCACGGGTGAAAACGCATCTGCATTTTGATCTGTAACAGAGGATAGATGTAGATGTCTATGGGCCGCAGCAACCACTTACCATCATGTGGACTGTGTGCTCGTTTTTCACCCTTATCCTATAAAAAAAGCGTCGAATTAACGCAACTTGTGAAGCCGTAGGGTCAACTTTTAAGTAACCATTGATTGAATATTAAATTTGCTATGGTTGTAAAAAATAATGTGTAACTTAATAAATATAGTATTTCTTAATAGACCGCGAAGTGGCTTAGCAATGAGTTGTTGCACTAACGCCCGGGGGTTTGAATCCCGCACGGAAAGAGTATTTGCATGGCCTACAATTAATAGTTCCGGGTCTGTATATTTGTTCCTGTCAAATTTATGTATGTAAACTGCTTTAACAATACAGGAAAAATTCTAGTAGTACCTCCACGTTGTTCTTTTCTCAATATGATTGTACTAAATCAACAAAAATAGTCGAGATGACTCATTAGAACTAATTACATTATATTATAACTAGCTGGTCAGGCAGACGTCGTTCTGTCCTTTCCAACGACCATTCTATAAAAAATCTTTAACTTCGCAATACAAAATATTCAAGGTCACATAACGGGATAAAAAGTATCCTATCTCTCAAGTTGGACCAAACTGCACACAGTGTGCGAAATGTCATTGAAATCAGTTCAGTAGTTTAGGAGTTCATCGCGGGCAAACAATGTGACACGTAATTTTTATATTTAAAGATTAAAGCCAAATTTAATTCTCTAAGGTATATCTTGGAATTAGTCCATTGTTGATTTAAAGCAGATTATTTGAGTAATATTTTAAGAGTACTGATGACGGAATAATACAGTACAATCATGTACAGTTTGAACGTTTACTAATAGTGAGCTATTTTATATTCACACATGTTTCTTCTGTGTACATGCAGCACAACAAATCAAAAAATACAAATTCAGGAGATCATGCTGTTGATTAGATGTATGTAAATTTGACGTCTCCGCGGCGCAATGTTTTAGCAATGGATTGCAACACTAAGGGCCGCGACTTTGAATCCCGCACGGAACAAGTATTTGTATGATGTATAAATATTTTTTCCCGGTCTAGATGTTAGTCCTTGTGAAATGCATGTTTGTTAATTGCCTAAATGATTCAGAAGAAAATCTTAGTGTGGGGGCTAGTGCTAGAGTTTATACTAAATCCGAACTACCACAGCTTCTAATGATAAATTACAGGTAATCATCATTCACATTAGAAATATGAAATATTTTACAAAATATAACACATCGCACCAAGTAACAAGTAACACTGTATCAACTAAAAATTTTGTATATTTTAGTTAATAACTGATTTAGAAAGAAGATTTTTTTCCCTACCGACTGGTAAGACAGACATATTTATATCTCTAATACTTGCCAAAATATAACGATAAAAAACTGTATTGAATGTTACGATCAGATTCCCGTCGCAGTTTAATATAAGTCGGTTTCCCATGCTAGGTTGGCAGCTAAAGACAACAGTTTTTGTATCATTTCGAGTTACACCATCGTAAATTGTTTCTATTTTTAATAAATAAAATATATGCGATCGACATAATGTTATTTATTACTTATTACACTGTTACCTGTAATTTCTCTTACGAAAAATAGTATCATCTTAAAATGCTACTCTATTGCCAAGCAATTTTAAATTATTCTTCATTTTAAGTATGGGTTCAATTTAGTTTATACATTATTACCGTATTTTTTTGATATAATACTTCATTAGGGGTTCGGAATTGTCGAATGAAAAAATTTCAATAATTAAAACTCAAAATGACACTATATGACTTTCAAAATATTAAGTAATTTATGCATATTCCCCGTGTAGTGGCGGGTAAGAATACCCACTACCCCATATATTCCCGTGTGTGTCGTAAGAGGCGACAGAAGGAAACTGAAGCAGAATAAGGGCAGCAAAATATTTCTGATAACAGCATAACAACAATAAAACAACTGCGGTTGCCAATCCGCTCGCTAAGCATGGCATCTATGTCAATATGGGGTATATTACATGATGAAAGTTACGAAGAGACAGCCTCCAGTCCCCGGTGGCTCCGCTATTCCTGGCTACGGTGGCGACAATGGTAACGGCGGCACAGGGGGTGCTAAGAATCTCCGATAGAGGTTCGGTTGACACCTAGGACGACTCGACCTGGCAACTTATAACGCACGTACCATGAGGACTGACGAGAAGATCCTGGAGCTGGAAGAAGAGAAAACCAAGTTACGCTGGAATATTATAGGATAATCCAAGGTCCGAAGAGAGGCGGAGGACACGGTAATCCTCAAATCTGGCAACTTGTTCTATCACCGGGAGGGAGACCGTCTGTCCCAAAGAGGTGTCGGACTTATCGTCTACAGGTCTCTCGTTGACAACGTTGTGAAGATTGAGAGTGTTTCGACGAGGATTGCGTACCATATACTCAGAATTACCAAAGAGTATTCGCTCTAGGACATACACGTTTACGCACCAACCTCGGCACATCCCGATGAGGAGGAGGAGGAATTGTATAAAGATATATCTAGAGCCATGCATTCCTCCAAAACCCACTATACGGTGTTAATGGGAGACTTCAAACGCAAACTAGCACAAGAGAGAACGGTGAGATGAAGGTAGGGAAATTTGAAATAGGGCAACGGAACCCAAAGAGCCAGCAGGTGGCCGACTTCACACGGAGAAAGAGGCACTCTTTATGATGAACTCTAGCTTCCAGAAGCGGCCCCACAGGAAGTAGACTTGGTTGAGCCACGATGGTTCGACAAAAATGAGATTGAATTCATTATGACGACTAGACAACAAATGTTCAGTGATGTCTCAGTGATCGCGAGGGTGAAAACTGGTAGTGATCATCGAATGGTTAGAGGCACACTGAACCTAAACGATACGTTGAAGAGGTATCGTCTAATGAAGTCAACGCTTCGTCCCCCTCTTGCTCTAATCCAAAGTCCCGAAAAATTTCAGCTCGAGTTACAAAATAGTTTTCAGTTTCTAGAAGTTTGCGATGAAGTGGACGATATGAATGACAAGCTCGTGGAAACTGTCCATGCGGTCGGAGCTAAGTTTTGCAAGACCCGCCACAGAATAACACAAAAACTCTCCCATCACACTCTAAATCTCACAACTGTTAGACGGGGAAATGAAGCTGCAGTCTTCAGCATATCTGATAGGATATAGGCAACTGAACAGACAACTTTCCAAACAAAGCGAGACTTACGCAAATTCAATATAGCTCGTATTGAAGAAGCAATCTAGCGCAACCAGGGCTCCAAAGTCTTTGCCAGAGATCTGTCTGCTAGAAAGAGCCAACTGTGGAAGGTGAAGACCGAGTGTGGCAGCATCGTTTCCAGAACACCTGAGATTTTGAGTGAGATTGAGAGGTTCGATTGGCAGCTGTACACGTCATTGTTGAAGCCACACGCAAGTGTGAGTAACGATTCAAGACCAAGTCTTATCCGACACTATTCAGGAGATATTCCGCACGTCAGTCTAAGGCGAGATTAGAATAGCTCTCTAGTACTTTAAAATCGGCAAAGCCCCAGGCGAGGATGGCATTACAGCGGAGTTTCTGAAAGCGGGTGGAAACCGGTACTTGAAGTTCTTCGGAAGCTCTTTAATTCCGTTCTCCATGGTGGCACTACACCGGAGGCGTGGAACAGAAATACGGTGGTCTTGTTCTTCAAGAAAGGCGACAAAGCTCTTTTGAAGAACAACAGACTTGATTTTTACTTTGAGTTTGACAAACAAGATTTGTAAACAATTTTTAAGTTTGCTTTAGATATTAATGACGTAGAAATTTGATTAGATCTTATACGAAGACGAAAATGTAGGTAAAATACTTTTTTGCAAATTATATTAAAGGTAAGCGCACTATTCCATTCGAATTGCAATTGGAGTAAGTATGTTATGCAAGCAGCATCACTA
Source organism: Parnassius glacialis (assembly GCA_033319125.1). Taxonomy (NCBI): domain Eukaryota; kingdom Metazoa; phylum Arthropoda; class Insecta; order Lepidoptera; family Papilionidae; genus Parnassius; species Parnassius glacialis. Next base: position 3,551,717 of record JAVANC010000006.1, read on the forward strand.
ATGCCAATACCACGAGTAAAAAGTTATTACATACCAGACAAAACCAGCCGGGAATACATTATTGGAGCTAAGGCTTTAAAGGCAAAGATTGTATTTAATCGTTGTTAGTGCTTTGAAAATTGTTTAAAATGATACCAAGTAATTTCATACCAGCTTCAATATTTCTTTCTTTAATCCTATGAGTGACAGCTGAAAACGTTGCACTAGTTCTGAAACAGGAACAACAATTTAGATTTCAGTTTTATTAAAGTTTAAAATAAATCTATAAACACGGTTATGGTCATAAAATTATTGTATTGTCATTGGTTCTTAATACATCTGTAAAATTTCAAACACATTACGTTGAATGTACAGTTCAAGTAAAAAGTGTCAAAAAAGGTTTCATTAAAACGAAAAATTGATGATCATGTTGAAACAAAATCAGTAGCGCAGAGAAAAAGGTTGTTAATAAGGAACAACTTCCATCTTCAGGATCGACATCCTCGTTATATTGTAGCATGTTATAAGTTTTTGCTTTTGGTTGCTGATTCCCCACTTCTTTGGTTCCATCACTACTTCATTTGGCATAAAGGCCAAAGATAGAGAAGTAACAGAAACGTGAGTTTTGAAAGTCACAAGAAATAGTGAGTTCCGACTATTTGAAAATATTAGTTTATCCAGATAACCATTGTGGAGAAAAAAAAAAGATGTAACTCACAAAAAAGTTACTATTTATACACCATTGTATTTTACCCAATTAGTTAATTTCTTTTTTGACTTTAAAAATAATATAATAATAATAATAATTTAATAATAATATTATTATTGTTCGACATAGTTTTGCTTTCTTTTACTACCAACTAATATTCAGTTACTGTTTACTAAAAAAACCGGCAATAACATATCAAAATCAATTTCGTAACTCTGAATGGTCCTAGAAAAATGAATGTAAAATCAAAAATATTCAGCATTATTTACATATAGTTGTCAAAACTTAAAGACGATTAACGTAGTTTTATATTGTTTATTTTATTTCTTAATAAAAATTTATGATTAAAATGGTGTAGGTTTTTAAATCTTTAAAACGCTATATCTTGAAACAGCGTTTTTCCAGTAAATACAGTGTTCCATATCAAGTGCGATATCAATGTGCATCAAAGAGATTCAAGTAAAAAATTAAATCCAACATCTACGTTTGCTTTTTTTTCAATTAAGATAAAAATCTGGCTTACTTTTTTTGCCTACACAAAGAAAGAAAATAGGTGTAAATGTATTTTGTTGCGAGAAGTTATGGTTAGTTAGCGCCGTCTTGTATAAAGGCTGCGCTTTGTGGGGGCACGATTGATACTGTTAAGAACTTTTGTTATTGAGCTACGTTCTTTTGTGTACCTTTTGCGCCAACAATACTCCATAAAGTTTTTTTTATAGAATAAGGGTGACAAACGAGCACAAAGTCCACCTGATAGTAAGTGGATGCTGTGGCCTATTGACATTTAAATCTACCATCAATTCAGACTCAAAAAGCAGATGCGTTGTCACGCCTGAGGACTAAGACGGAACGCCTCCTTTTAAGTAAAAAGGGCTTTCGGTTTTCTACAGGAACCCATACCAAACAAAAGCATTAGGGCAAGGATTTCCTACATTAAAAGGATTTGAGCGCTCTCTTCTACGCTGCAAGCATATTTGTTCAGCATTAAGTAAGCGTGTATTAGATTATTACAGACAATAAGAAGGGTAGTATATTATTATCAAAAAAAATATATTGTTATCGCTTAAATACGAAAACAACAAAGTTTATTCGAATAAAGAAATTAATGCAGTATTTGATGTACTTGCATATTTTTACGATATGCTCGTAACTATTTCAAGACGATATTATGTCCAGACATTTGTTTCGTTTGTTTCATTACTTATTACAAGATCGATTTAAAACTTGTTTTATTTGTTAACTTAATAATAACTTATTTAGTCCCTTGGGTGTAGTAAGAGTTGACTATGAACATTCTAGAAAGTACCTCAACACCTCTGGCATATGTAATCGAGTGTAGGCTAATATACTATATTACAGGAGAAATCTTAATATAACTACTACAAACTTACTAAAGTAAAAATATGTTTAAAAATAGGTATTATTATCATCATCCAGCCTATGTTCACGAGCTAATCGTATAACATACATTTAATTAATATACACTTTATTAAGTGTATTCCAATATCATAAATAATTACCAAATCTTCATTGGATTCATAACACAATATTAGAAGAAATAATAAATTACGATTAAAGAATAACTGACGGCGTCCACCTGTCAGCTTCTGGCGAACTTACCTTTAATGTTATTAAATGTGTTTAAAAAACATAATCAGTGATTCTCGTTGAAATATTGATTAACAGTTATTTTATGATTTATGATGCAACATTTATAGTATTAACAATAATAATGTTCATTATTACAGTCCTTCACAAGTCTACTGCTGAACATAGGCCTCCTCCAAAGAATGCCACAAAGCACGGTCCTTAGTCACCTGCATCCATCGACTTCCTGCATATCTTACTTGGTCGTCACTACATCTAGTGGAGGGACGCCCTACACTTCGTCCGCCAGTTCGAGGCCGCCACTCGAAAACCTTTTTTCTCCAACGGTTGTCGGTTCTTCGAGATATATGGCCAGCCCACTGTCACTTCAGCTTACTAATCTGTTGGGCCATGTCTATGTCGATCACTCTGGTTCTACTGCGGATATCCTCATTTCTAAGTTTATCACGCAGAGAAACTCCGAGCATAGCCCTCTCCATAGCTCGCTGAGCGACCTTGAGCTTCCTCATCTGGCCAGCAGTGAAGGACCACGTCTCAGTACCAAAGGTCATCACTGGCAACACGCACTGGCTGTAAAGTATTGTTTTCAAGTTTTGAGGTATACCTGACGAGAAGATGTGCCGTAATTTCCCGAACGCTGCCCAACCAAGTTGAATCCGTCGATTGACCTCTCGGTCAAAGTTGGACTTACCTAGTCGGACTATTTGTCCCAGGTAAACATACTCGTCAACAACTTCGAGCTTAGTGTCCCCAACATCTACCGGCATAGGTGAGACATGGACTTTAAACATGATCTTTGTTTTTTCCATGTTCATCTTAAGACCTATCCGTTGGGAAACACTATTGAGGTCATTGAACATAGTGCTTAGGTCCTTTAGTGATTCTGCCATAAGGACCATATCGTCGGCAAATCTAAGGTACTCGTCATTGATGTTAATACCGTATCCTTTCCAGTCCAGGAGCTTGAAAACGTCTTCCAATGCAGCGGTGAAGAGTTTCGGGGATATCACGTCACCCTGTCTTACACCCCTCTGCAATTGGTTACGTTTCGTACTCGGTTCTGTACTCGGATAGCCATCGTAGCCCTACTGTATAAGTACATTAGCACTTCGATATACCGACAGTCAACTTGGCATCGCTGAAGGGACTGCAGCACCGCCCAAATTTCGACGGAATCAAAGGCTTTCTCATAGTCCACATACGCCAGACATAGTGGCAAATTGTACTCATCGGACTTCTGTACAATTTTCCGAAGGGTATGTATGTGGTCTACGGTGCTAAAGTCTTTTCAAAACCAGCTTGTTCGGGAGGCTGGAAGTCGTCAAGTCTGCGCGCAAGACGATTCGTAATGACACTGGAAAACAGCAAGTAGACGCGGCTCAGAAGGGAAATCGGTCTGTAGTTCTTCAAGAGAGCGTTGTCGCCTTTCTTAAAGAACAAGGCCACCGCACTTCTGCTCAACGCCTCCGTGTAGTGCCACCATGGGTGACGCAATTAAAGAGCTTCTGAAGGACTTTAAGTACCGGTTTTTCACCCGCTTTCAGAAGCTCCGCTTCCGCGCCTGGGGCCTTGCCGTTTTTAAGGTGCTGGAGAGCCATTCTAATCTCGTTAAGACTGACTTCCGGGAAATCATCGGAATAATGTCGCTGCCTATAGAACCTCTAAATCTCACTCAAAATCTTAGGTGTCCCGGAAACGACGCCGCCACACTCGGTCTTCAGCTTCGACAGTTGGCTCTTTCTGGCAGACAGATCTCTAGCAAAGACTTTATAGCCCTGCTTCCGCTCGATCGCTTCTTTAATACGAGCAGTATTAAAGTTGCGTAAGTCCCGCCGCATGCATTTTGAGATCTGTCTGTTCAGATACCTGTATGCTGTCAAATCTAATGAAGACTGTAGCTTCATATCCCGTCTAACAGCCATGAGATTAAGAGTGTGATCAGAGAGTTTTTGTGTTCTTCTGCGGCGGGTCTTGCAAAACTTAGCTCAGACCGCATGGACAGTTTCCACGAGCTTGTCATTCATATCATCCACTGCATTGCAATCTTCTAGGCACTGAAAATAGTTTTGTAACTCGAGCTAAAAGGTTTCGGGACTTTGGATTACAGCACAAGGGGGACGGAGCGTTGACTTCATTAAGCGTGACCTCACCAACTTAACGTTTATAATCAGTGTGCGTCTCACCATTCGATGATTGCTGCCGGTTTTCGCACTTGCGGTCACTGAGACATCACTAAACAGTTGTCGTCTGGTCGTCATAATTAAATCAATCTCATTTTTTGTCGAACCGTTGGGGCTCGACCAAGTCCACTTCCTGTGGGGCCGCTTCTGGAAAAAAGAGTTCATCATATAGAGTCTCTCTTTCTCCATGAAGTCGGCCAGCTGCTGGTCCCTTGGGTTCCGTTGCCCTATTGCGAAATTCCCTACTTTCAGCTCACCGTTCTCTCTTGTGTCTAGTTTTGCGTTGAAGTCTCCCATTAACACCGTATAATGGGTTTGGAGGAATGCACGACTCTAGAGATATCCTCATACATTTTCTCTACCTCCTCATCGGGGTGTGCCGACGTTGGTGCGTAAACCTGTATGATCTTCAGCGAATACCGTTTGGTGATTCTGAGTATAAGGTACGCAACTCTCGTCGACACACTCCCAATTTTACCAACGTTCTTAACGAGAGACTTGTGGACGATAAAACCGCCACCTCCTTGGGACAGATGCTCGCCTTACCGGTGATAGAACAAATTGCCGGATTCGAGGATTACCGTATCCTCCCCCTCTCTTCGGACTTCGGATAATCCTATGACATTCCAGTGCAACTTGTCTATCTCTTCTTCCAGCTCCAGGATCTTCTCGTCGGTTCTCAGGGTGCGTGCGATATAAGTTGCCAGGTCGAGTCATCGTAGGTGGCAACCGAACCTCCACCGGAGATTCTTAGCACCCCCTGCCCCGCCGTTACCATGGTCGCCACCGTAGCCAGGAATAGCGGGGTCGCCGGGGATTGGGGCCGTCTCTTCGTTACTTTAATGGGAGGTTTATTGCCATAGTTGCCACTCTTGGCAAGCGGGTTGGCAACCACAGTTCTTATTGTTGTTTTACTTTTATCAGAAAGATGCTGCTGCCCATCCTCTGCCTCAGTTTCCCTCTGTCGCCTTTTACGACACCCACGGGAAGATATGGGGTAGTGAGTATTCTGACCCGCCACTACACGGGGATTGGGTTACTATTCGAAATTATTACAATTGTATGTTAACGACTTCCAGTCCTGAGTTCACTAGCTCATCTTATAATCTAGTGCAGACTGACAACCTATATAATTACCAAACCTTTATTAGGTTATAACATAATTTTTATGAGAATAAATAATGGCATCAAAAACATAACTTGTAAAAATAGCCAAGTTTCGCAACTCAGTTTTTCTACCGTAAAAAGTTGCGAGATCCATGTAATACCAAGTCGGTTAATTTATACAGTCCCTACTTAAGGGTCCTTCTGCCTTAAGTTATTACGTAATTAGCTAACCTAACAACATCTTTTAGTGACCACATCAATACTTAACATCTTTTATATTTTAAATAAATAGATTGACTTAGCCATCGCATGAAAACACAATGTATCTATCAAGTAATACATATTATGTAAAATTAGATTGTTCATCAAGATCATGGATCTCACAACTTTTTACGGTAGATAAACTGAGTTGCGAGACTTGGCTTTATTTACAAGTTATGTTTTTGATGGCATCTCATTTCTTTTTGTAGATAGTTATATCAAGGTGCCTATCTACACCTATTATTCCATTATATTATACATATATAGGTACACAGATTCATTCACTGCAAATGTAACTTTGTAATCCTATATATTTATATGGGATTACAAATTTATTTATGCAGTTGTTGTTTCTCGTAAACTGGACCGAAATTGCAAAATATTTAAATTTTTCCTTGATTAATATATTAGACAATAGTTGTATTCCAAATTTGATGTTTCTATATCTGCTAGAAGTGACTTAGAGTTTTGATGATCGGTCAGTCAGTGAGTGACAAAATTAAGAAGCTTCGACTGGTTATAATTCTTAAACTACTAGTTCAAATTGAATAAAATTTGAAATATACCGAGTTTATACAATGCCTACATGGCTAGTGAAAACTCAGGCTTCTTATTTTATCCGCAACGAAGTTATAGGTAGCTAGTATAAAGTGTATTGACGAGAAATCATAACCAATATCCTCTTGTGAGGAATCTACTATAAATTGCCTTATAGTGGTATATGAACAACGTTTAATTACTATAGAGGGATCGGATCCCCCACGGGGTCTTCCCATGCTCAGCAGTGGAGTTTGATAGGCGTAATGGACACTAAATTAACATTTATGAAAATGATAAATTACTGCCAATATTTCACTACTATGAGAAAACTTCGTTCAGTGGTGAACTGAATTCATACTGATGGTGACTAACAGTACACGAGCTGCAAAGCACTTGAAATGTCGATAAAAAAATTAAGTTAAGTGAAACGCTATAAAATTCAAAAAGGTGGTTTTATTCAATTCCCGCTTTGGCTTCGCCTGGGTTGGATATTATAATGTAGCGTTATTTATAAATTTTACAAATTTTTTTTTATTTAAAAAAAATATCTTCAAGGTTTTCTGATAAAATGTAGCAAATATTACTCCAGTTTCATTACAATAGGTTCAGCCGAAAGATATTATAATTGCGTCAAAATTTTCTCGCGTGTTTTTGGCAGCTGTTACTTTACTTTTTATTTCTTTTGTATTTTCAAATATTTGTCTATGTAAATATATATATATATATATATATATATATATATATATATAATTTTAGTTTTAAATCCTACACGAATTGAATTTTAAATTGTTCACTTCGAATTGATTTCTTTGTCAGGGGCGACGCTCGCAGCTCGTGTGCTAATCAATCATATGTCAATCAAAACTGAAATATCTAAAAGTAGGTTGAGGTTGCGTGTTTGTTTCCGTTACTATTATTAAAATTCACACGTTACTTGTCAATTTACCTAATTCATTTTTAAAGTGAAAACATCTATAGCCACATATACACACACTTTAGACACAGATATATATATTTATATGTATATATATATATATATATATCGCACCCTTAGAATTATAGAGACTCAACAAGGAAACGCAAATTTTTGGTAAGCGTGGCATAAAGATTCACAAGTCTATCAATCTTGTAGAAAACAAAAGATATTCGACTGAATTTTGAAAATATTATGAAATTGTTATTTTTATATCTAACTTTAGTTATTTCCCTAGATCATTTTAAATGAATTAATGAAATTAAATAAATAAAACTATAATATTTAAAACATTTTAAAATCATGGTGCATTTTAGGTTTTTATTTTAATGAAATTGGATTTTTTAAAAAGACTTTTTATGTTTTAAGTCTCTATATTTCTGAGTTTTGACTGTAAGATGCGTAACATTCACAAATAAGACACTATAATAGTTAAATTATTTAAGGTAATTTTATATTCGATACATAAAAAACATCAAGAAATAAAATGTTTTATTAAAAATTAAACTTACAAAGAGTTTTAGCTTAAAAATCTACTTTTATTATTATTATCAACCATCACAACCATGGTAAATAATTTACCAATAAATTTTGCATAACAAAACTAAAATCTTTGATATAAATTTCCTAATAATTAGGTATAGCTTATCACAATCATTAAGGAACTTGTTTGGTACTTAATACTTAAAATTTTCATAATAACAAAAAATTACAGTATAGAGTTATAAAAATCTGCGTAATAACTAGGAATTAGGTTTTTATTAATGAGATCGCGCAAGTCTTTTTTCTTACGTTCACTTAACTCTAGTCTTTGTGAAAATGCTTTGGCCACAGTTATTTCTTCTGGACTCACCATTTTCTTACGTTTGTTCCTTATGTTAACCTTTTTGAACTCACTTTGACTGTACGTAGTTTTATAAGAGAAGGTAAATGGTTCGGCTTTATTAAACTGCAAAACTTTTACGTCGTTCAAAATAACATTGTTTTTATCATCATCTTCATTGAAATTATATCCCCATAGTTCTTGAAGTGCCTTTAAATTAGTGAAAAACTCGTATGTTAACTCTTTAACGGTAAAAGGTTTCCCATTCTTACGTGCATTTTTAATCAGAGTTACATATTGATATGGTGCATAAATTGGTCCACCTTTTTTGTTTTTTTTAACTTCTTTCTGAATCAAGCTATGAACATTATCTCCTTCGTTTTGTGTATGTCCCTTGATGAGGTATTTGTGAGTGACGGTTTCTATGTTTTTAAAATGAGTAACTGCATAAGAATATAACGTTATTATAAACTTATTTTTATTCTGTCCACAACAATTATCCGAATAAAAAGTGACATGAAGATTTTTATTCGGATTTTGTTCATTTAAGTTGTTCAGATAGTCTAGAATACACGATCCTATTTCATTAGCTCCCCTGTTTCCTTGCACTTCATCCCAAAAGTAGCTGTACACGTCACTGTAAGCACCTATGTCAATGTCATTGTCTTCTTCATTTCTTTTACGTTTTTTAGGTATTTCTGATTTCTTAGCCATTAGTTCTACTATAGTGAAATTTAGACAATTGAGTTTTGATTTGTAAAAAAACGAAGAAATGTCTCCAGTAGGGCACTGCATGACGGCTTGTAAATCGTAAACAGAGCAAATGAATGTATCATTGATGTTTTGGCGGTCTAGGCGTTTTTCTTGGCGACACAAATCTTTTTCTTTAAGGTGCTCATCGTATTTATCTTTTATTTTTGTTTTCCGATCCACCGTTGCAACTTCATAGTCTAGACATAAATCACATCTGTCTTTTTTCGGTTGAAAAAAGCTAATATTAAATTGTTTTGTAAAAATTTCATAGTAGACCCAATAGTCACAAGAAGGTTTACCTTCTTGTTTTTGAATTTTATCAAAATCTTTCCAGATGTCAGTTAAGGTTCTATCCCCACTGATGTATTCTCTGGTAGTTGCTGCTCTCAAATAATGAGACTCTATTCTTGGAATTGAGTTTATGTGTTGTTTAATATTCTCAATGAGTGCTGGATCTATAGGCTGTCTTGACACGTGCTTACCTCTTATATCGGTATTTAAGAATCCTTGTGGGTCAGTCTTCTTTTTTACTGTTCTGATCTGACGATCGCATATTCCCAAAGTATTAATGAAGAAAGTCTTACATACCCGAATTCGGGTGTTATTTATTGTGAAATAAAATGCATTATTCGGTAGTCTAGGTTTAGCAGAATTACTATATTTGTACTTTGGCTTAATTTCCATCATGCAATTTCGTATGAAAGATCTTTGTAGTTCTATGTTGCCTAATGACCAATATTTATCAAACAATGTTTTTCTGTCTGCATCAACGACGTTTTCTGGACATTTAAGTCTACATTTACAAGCATCTTTAATGACACGGGCCGATACTTCCTTTTTAGTGGTACATGAAACATAGGCCTTTCCAGTGTTTCTTAAGATTTTTGCAACATTTTGCTTCCAGTTTGATGGATTTCGTATGCGTTTTCTTGATTTTCTAGTTGTCTCGGAAGTTTTAGTCAATTCGAGGGCAGTGTTGGCTGAAGACGAAGAACTGCTGCTGGATAAACGAGTAGTTCTTCTAGACCGAGAGCTATTAAGAGTATAAGTTGGGTCTGTGTCACTTAAGTCTACATCACTTTCATTTGAATGAATGGGTGACTGATGGTAATTCTTTGTATTTTTGCGTGTAACTTGACCCGTCAAGTTGGATGTGGAAGGCCCATCTATGGATAAATGGGTATTTGATGTATTTTTGTCAAAATTGGTGTGAGCATCAGAAGATGACGATGACGATGATGAAGATCTACTTGAAGAAGAAGTAGTACTGTCAGATGATGTTGACGAATCACGATATGACTTTTTTGACGGCCGGTATTCTTTTTCATTAGTAGGTACATGTGACTGTTCAGAATTGTTCAACTCTGGTTCTAAAACTATAGTAAATTCCTGGATTTGCGTTTTCGTTTGTAGCTGGAAATAATATTATTTCATTTAAATAGAAGAAGAAATAAACAACATAATATTTAAATTGTCAATTGAAAACCCACCTTGTTGGTGTCAGCTACACAAAGCACCTTTGGGTCAAAGTATGGAATGGATCGGTTTGGAGAGTTTTCTATTATGGAAGGGCTATCCGTTAACGATTTATTATTTGTTTCGGGGATGACCTGAAAGTAAATTTTTAACAAATAAAAATTGGATTAAATTATGTCAATATAAAAGTCAAAGTACACACAACATCTACCTCGATGAAACTGTTTGATAACTACCTAATACTAGCAGCTGTTCTTTACGATTTTACCCACGTAAATCCAAACTTTTTCTATACCGCGAATAGTTTTAAGTTCTGATATTAATACAATAAAATAATATCTATTGACACTATTGATGTGTGTATTTACCTCTGCAACAATTTGGTCCATCTGGTTGAATGATAATTTATATGGATACTCCTCACAAGATGAATTAAGTGGCAGAATATTATTTTCTTTGTTTGTGTCAGTCTGAAAATATAATATTTTAATTTTTGATATCCATCAATTTAACACCAATCTGTTTCAAATATATTACCAAGGTACATACCATACGCACACAGTTATCTTGGTAATTTTGTGATGTTTCCGTATTATTATTAGCATGTGCCTAAAAGGTATTAAGAAGGTTATTGCATAAAATTATTACTGTTTTGGTAAAAACAAAAATAATAATACGAACAAAAGTATCTTTACCTGGTTTTTACTGTTGAAATTGACTTTTTCTAAAATATAATCTACTCTTCTCTTCATGTTTTGACTTGTTTCACCTACAATGTAAAAAAAATGAACTACAATTGTCACATTCAATAGAAGAAACAAAACAATTTCATTACCAGATAGACATTTCAATAAATACGACTTTTAAAAACTATAACTATTATTACAAGAAAGCCGTTATCACGAATAAGTTTTTATAATGCACAGTATTTTATAATTATAACGACCAAAGGATGATTGAGTCTTTAATTGTAAAATATTTTCAGTTAAAGATGGACTTAAACAATAATAAGTCTTGTACACAATTAACATTTTTGCTATAACATGGACTTATTACAAAATGGGTCTTTACTTTATCAAAAAAGTAACGTGTACATACCTTATTTTTCAGTAATGTAAAGACTGAATCCGGATTAGGTCTCCACAAAAACAAACACTTAGCGACTTTCACTTATGACGCGTGGCACATTACTGATTGCGTCACTCTAAACCCGAGAGGGCGCGGGGAACAGGAGCCGAGCGATAAAGACCTAAATTGTGTTTGTCCTTTTCTACTCATAAATCTGTCACTGTTTTAATTAAAGTCGACGCAGATGATCATTTTAGGTCGTTCTGTGGCGGAAAGTCAAAATATCAAAATTTCGTATTGGGTCTGTATAATTCTAAGGGTGCGATATATATATATATATATATATATATTTGTCGGAGCTTCTATAAAATACCCGGTTTGATCAAGGTGGAATTAAGGATATATCGAAAAACCCCCCCTTGTTTGTGCAATATAAAGTTCACTGTAGGCACCCTGCGCCAGAGATTCTGCTCAAGTCATTCTACGAGTGTAGCCATTCTACTAGTGCTAACATAGTGTCGTGGTTCTGTTCGTTGTTGCATCTCTTATAAGCAAGAAAGGTTGGTCTTGCTGAGAGGCTATACACTGTGTGCGCGGAAGTTCAGTTTTCTGAACAAGCATCAGGCTCTATCCTGGCAGGCTCTGTCCTGGTTCAAGTTTTTAACGTGGTTTACGTGTTTAACGTGGGGACTTGAAAGATTAAGTACGAGTATGTGTGAGATACTTCGTATGGAGATGTACTATGTGCGTACTTATGAAAGAGAAGTTCTCTATTAAAGTCTGTGGTATGAGAGTGTATTTCTCTTTGACGGCCTCGTATGCGTGATGGATGAGAGAATAGGCAACTGTGTATGTTGTCTTGATTATTAACAACTTTGTTTTCACACAGATCACAATGACCGCAACCCCGATGATGCCTGTGAACCCTCAGGTGCTCCTGCTACTCCCGTTGACGCTTCGAGTGCGTGGTATGGTGCAGCGTCTCGCTGGCGCTGGTGAGATGCGACGGTTCGCTGTGAGAGTGCGGCACACCATGTGCTGTTGTTTTGACCACCTGAGCTTGCTTCATGGCAGCTAACTATGGCGTGTACTGGTTTGTTTTAATAGCCATGTGCGCTTGCCTTATGACTGCCGCAGCGGCAAGCAGTGAGCGACGTGTTGACGTTTGCTATGTGAGCAATCCCAGCGGTGTGCTGATGAATATTGGTGAATCGTATCGATTTTTAAGGAATCTGTAGCTGAATGCTCTCTGCATCAAAGATTGTGTGGTGCTAAAGTTTCGTGGTAGAAGTGTAAATAATGTTGTAAATTTAACCAGTGTTACGGCCTACAGCTGCTTATACAACGATTCAATATCCGGGGCCCATAAGCGGAGATTCAACAAGCAGCCGCAGGTTCGAGCCCGAGTGGCTATATGGAACTAGAACTATATGGAATGTTTCTAATTACTATAACCTATATGGGAGTTAACTAGAAAGCAAAGTACTTACCTGTCGCAGGAGACGACTTCGCTCCAAGGCTTGGGCAGGCGGTGAGTATGTGTAATGGGGTTTGGTGTACAGTGTACAGTGAGGGGTGAATGTGTGGGGCCTTGGCAAGCATAGGCGACCAGCAGCGGCCGAGTTCCAGGCTGCTTCAAAATGCTGCATCGCTCCAGACTGCTTCAGCGTCGGACCATTTCTTTCTTCACTGTCACTATTTAGTCTCTTAGCTTCATTGTACATTTAACTAACTTCCATTCGCCCAACTCCACACTCATTGCAGAATCGAACTCGTGATACCCGACACGGCATCGGACAGTAGTTCAAGTTCATATTCAATGTCCCGGATTCATTTATCACAAATTATAACTTCGACACAGAATGACACGTCGCTCAAGATTCAAAATACGCCTCGTTGACACGTAATTAATTTAACTAGACAACCTAACATAAAAAGGCACGAACGCGACTATCCAATTATAAAGATATCTACTTCATCTTGCTAGCTAGATCCACACGGACCCGTGAATATCTCGGCAAAGGGGGCCGCACGGCCTTCAGCCGTGTCTGGCGGGGAACACACACCTCTCGCCCACGCGTCGAGCGACTGACCGCCGCACACCGACGCACCACCTCGCGAGCGTTTTTTCACCTGCATATTATCGGGTGATGTTATAACTCGAACGACATTGGCGGACGGCCATTATGACCACTTTGGCGTGAACAAGCAGAATCGGTCATATTACTATGCAAAGTACCGTAAAAATACCCCCATGATCATGTGAGGAAGATCCCCGATCATCGATTTTCTCGAGAATTAGATGTCATAGTTGATGACAGCAGTTGACTAAATCTGATTAAGAATGGCTTGTATACTCCTACTCGAAACCTTAGATCGCACCTCATGAGTAACATGTGGCGATGGGTCTGTAGGGAATCGTTGGTGCGATTTCTGTCTGTGTTGATCCACAGAGCGTATCATTTGTTGTAGCACATATTGCGAGTCATTGGTGCGATTCTTGTCTGTGTTGGTGCACTGAGCCCCTCATGTGTTGTAGCATATGTGGCGTCAGATATGTGGAGAATCAGAAAGTCAGGAATGGGTTGATGGCGCCATAGTGCAACAAGCAGCGCCATCTTACAATTAGTTTTGCTAATTAATAATATGTAACTACTCGTGTCAGGACGGACGAGCGCATAAATTGGTGACTAACAGTGTTTGTTACAGAAATGCATTAAGATACACGCCCGACGACGGTCGTACGTCTGGATGGCCGTGTTGGAACATTTATAAAATACCTGGTTGGATCTAGGTGAAATTGAGTGTATATCGAGAAACCTCCACTTGTTTGTGCAGTAAAAAGTTCACTATATGCACCGTGCGCCAGAGATTCTGCTCAAGTCATTCTAAGAGTGAAGTCATTCTACTAGTGCTAAAATAGTGTCGTGTTTCTTTTCGTAGTTGTAACTCTTCTAGTGCAAGCAAGGAGGATTGGTGTTGCTGAGAGGCTGCCCTGTGTTTCATTGAGATAACTAATGTTGCTGGTGGTTTACATATTTTGGTGTTATCATGTAATTACGTATCCCACGTTACACTGGTGTGTGATTGTGGTGGAGACGTTTTAAGGTGTGGTCGATCTGTAATGTTATATGGTTTTACTATATTGAATGTGTAGTGTTACGTTGTTTTATTACTATTAATGATTTTTTGCGAAAGAAAGAGAGAAAGTTTAACATCCGCTCTCACACTTTTATTATTGTTAATAATTAATGCTATCCTGATGTATTTCAGAGATTAAAATCGGGATCTTCTGTTGAATTTTCTGACATACATATATGTGTGCTTTGTTATGAACCAAGTGATTATTTAGGGTACTATTTATAATATAAGGATATAATGTTAAAGTTGTTAAAAAGTAATTTGGTAACCATACTATATTCGTATGATTCATCATCATCACTGATCATCATTACAGTCCTTCACACGTCCACTGCTAAACAAAACCCCCTTCCCCAAGGCTACAGAGCACGGTCTCGAGTCACTTGCATCCATAGACTTCCTGCATGTCTTACCAGGTCGTTACTCCATCTAGTGGGGACGGGGGACGGGACGCCCTACACTTCACCTACCGAAATGAGGCTGCTACTCGAGAACCTTTCTTCTCCATCGTTTGTTGGTCCTTCGAGCTATATGACTGGCTTATTGCCACTGCAGTTTACTTATCCATTGATCTATTTCGGTTACTCTGCTCCTACTGCGGCTATCCTCGTTTTTAAGCCGATCATGCAGAAAAACCCAAACAGCCCTATCCATAGTTCGCTGGGACAGATATGTCCCGCCATACAAAGCTCAAAGACTTATGTGATTGGTTATGTGGTCTGATAAAAAAATAATAGAACCTAACCCAGGCATAACAATCATCATTGGAAGTAGTGGTTTGTAAGTGCTATTTTCGTTTACTTAATGATTGGTGTGGTATCAGTAGAGACATGGTTGTGACGGTACACGTGTTATAAAAACACTTGAATATACTAGAAAATATTAGAAATATTAAATTTCGGACTTTATTAAGCCAACGGAGGAGTGAAATAATATAACTTTTCAAAAAGACCGTGCTCCTGTCAATAACACTAAGGTCTAGTGCTTATCTCAATAATAACTTCAGTACCCGGATAGGTACAAACGAAACAGTTAACTTTGCCTGCATGATTCCCAGTCTTTTAACATTTAAAAAATAAACAGTCTAGGTCAAGATTCTAGTTCGGGCCGATATGCCCGAGTTGTTAGATAGATTGTATATTTGAGAGATTTCATAGCTATATATGTTTATATAGACCATAGACCCTGTCGATTGGTCAATAAAATAGTGATTGTCTATTTACGAGAGAAGTAAATACAATGAGCATAGATATCATGCGAAGGAAACTGTTTCATAGGTGGCAGTAAGAAATCGTAGGATTTCAAGTTCACTGATTCGAATAACTGAAACTGCGACAGATCGCAAAGATAATAATCCCCGTCACTTGCCGGAAGTTTGAAAATAGATGAATTCCGGCACCAATGAAATTGTTAATTGCAACTTCAAGCGATGATTTAACACGTGCTCAAAGGTGAAGATAAACATCGCGGGGAAATGAAATAAATATTCTAAAGATATTATATAAAAAAGAGATTGGTTTTATTGTAAGAAACGACTCAGCTTATGCTACAGAACAAAATTCAAATTCTTCTTTAACAAATCTTAATTACATAAAGATAATATCATAAAGCAAATTTCAGCATTGCTGCAAAGCCGTAACAAGAACAATACGACGTGCCCTAAAAGATTTATGAGCGTTATCGCCAGACGTATGGAGGCAGTGAGGCGATTTATGACACGCCAATTTTGTTTTCCACTTTGGGTATTTTTATGTGCATTGCATGTGTGATAGTGAACTATAACAGTAGCAGCGAGTACTATCGTGGAGTTCTCTAACTCTTGTGTTAAATATAACTAATCTTGTCGAAATTCAGAATATTAAAGATATTAAAATTAATTACCTAAGATTTGCAAGAACATAAAATTATGTACCTTCTGTAATATGAAGAGCACCGTTCTAAACTGCTTGCACTATCACCGTCACCACTATCCCCAATACAATTACACCAGAAACTAAATAAACTGAAATAACACGACGCGTGTTTTCCCTCTAAACAGATCCCTATTAGGAGAAAAAGGCTATTTTATGGCTGACCGCTAAGTGAACAGTGAAATTCAACCTACTAGTTGGTTAAAGTAATCTGTACGGAAATATCATGTATGTATGTTTACTTTATTTTACCTGCCTTGACGGCAACACACCCACACAACATGATATTTTTTTCGCACAGTACAATTTGAATAATGTACAAGTTTCATTTCTCTCCTTGTATAATATAAAACAAAAAAAGGAACGAATCTTTTGGTTTTTACATATATGTTTTATTTTAGTTTTGTTAAACATTTTACTTCATCTTCTTCGTCGTTTATTAAAGCTGTTTGGTGTGATTTAAAAGGAACATCAAATTTAAGACATGCCGTCATTTCGATGCTACGGTACTGTGCTATGATACGCATTGCTACGATACGCTTTGGCACTACAGTTGAGCTATAGATTAGATCTGCTACTCACTTCGTGTAAAGGAAGATTTGTGCTATTGCCTAGCTGATATGTGGCAAATAAGGAATGCCAAAGGGTTTTAAATCGATGCAATCTTACGTAGCTCTACGGTGATCCAGCAAATTGGTTATGCGCGGGAATTTCCCCATAAAACATGTATTTATACAGTAAAGTTTCGTCACACTTGAGTATCTTTGCACGGCATTGACCTCCTCTCAATTCTGGAAGGGTTACGATGCAGGGTTTGTTGATTCAAATGTTGTTAATTCTATTACTCTACTCATCACATCACCACTCATGATACGACATAGGGGTCTCTTACGCCGCTACTACACGGCAAAGAGGAAAATAATAGGATTTTACGGATATTATCGCATTTAATAACACTTATCTTAAACATCGAGATTTCAAAGAAGTTAAATTAAGTGCGATAAAGTTCGTAAAATTAGTCCTTTGAAGGATCGTTATTTTTTAAGGAAATGTTATATGTACAGAAATCTTGAATAAATCTCATTTGATATAAAAATATAAAGTCAAAGTTAAAAAGCTCGAAATATTAACGCAATAATTTATTCTCCTAAGTTGCTAGCTACGGTATAATCCGAATATAATCCGTAGCTTACTACGACGCGACGAAACAGTGCATGAGGCTTAAAATTAGGTGACAGCTGTTAGCAGCCCAGGATTTTGTAAGGCTTAATTATTATTAAATTTAAATATTCTGAATTTTTAAGCATAGGGTTTTAAAGGTTATTTCTCAATTCAAATTAATATTTGGGCAAATACACAATATGTAAATATAAACACATTATCCGTGTAGTGGCGGTGTAAGAATATCGACTAGCCTATATCGTCCCGTGGGAATCCTTAGAGGCGACAGAAACAAACTGGGACAGCAGATGGGCAGCAGCATCTTCTTGGTAAAAATTCTAAATATTAAAAAACTGCGGTAACCATCCCAGCAGTAAACCTTCTAAGCTTGGCAACTATGGCAAATCCCCCTATATTGCAATCTATGGGGAGGCAACATATTCAACATTGGACTTTTATAAGATTGATGAATGGAAACCTATTTTCTATAATCATTGTTGATTTTTATGTGTGATCATCGATATTGATTGATGTTATAAATCTTCAGCCTCTGAAAATGTTAGGGATATTTTCGGTATTAGACCACAAATCGTCGCAAAAGAACACTGATTCATATCAAGTATTACTTGGATGCTATTTAAACTAAAAAATCTAATTTTAATAGTAAAAATGACTGCTAACATTTAATTGGATCTTAAAATATTGGTTTTTCTTTTCTTATCTCAAGTTATTTTGAGTCATAGTATATCTTCTATTTTCCTTAGTTTATTTTTATATCTACACCTTCTTATTTCTTACTCATATTATCTCTAACACAGTTGAATCACTTTCATAGCCAACATCCTTCTACTATATCTACTTCTACTTCGATTTGGATCCTATAATAATTAATAAAACTAAATGCCAGTCCAAGTATACCACTGTAAGACTTTAAGATACTGTAGACTAATTCTGCGCAGGTCAAGCTAAATATAATATATAAAAGGAAAAGTTTCCCAAGTTAACTATAACAGCCACTCGGTGCCCGTTGAACCCCTCAGGTCCCCCTCCTACTTAACCGTGGGTAGGAGTAAAATTAAATGTTATATAGCAACTAAAATTAATTTTATTTAATATGTCATAATACGTATCTGTGATGATCATAACTATCTTTAAAGTATTGTATCTGAACATAATTATAGCGAAGATTTTTAAGGTATGGGACTATTTATTAAAAATGAACATTAAAATCGTTTCAAAATTTGCAAAGATCTCGCATAAGATACATACAAAAATTCAGTCGATTTAAGAAACTCCTTTTTTTTAAATTTAATAAAAATATAACATAATTATATATATACCTAGTCAGGTCATAAATTCTGTCACATGTTTAATATAAAATAATTGAAACAAGTTTTATTCATTATGTAACCATTTATATACCAAAATGAACGTAACAAAACATAGATTCTTATGACACTAAAGTTTATTCAAAATAACCTCCGTGATTTTGAATACAGGCCTTCAATCTGCGCGGCCAGTCGTCTATCGCAGCACGAACGAGGTCCATGTCAATATCGGCGGCTGCCTTAATCAAGGATGCCTTGAGTGACTCCAAATTGGGATGAGGCTTTGAGCACGCCTTTTCCTCCAAGTGTTGCCATATCTTGTAATCTAACGGATTCAAATCTGGACTGGAGGCGGTCTATGTGCCGGATGAAGTCGATATCACGCGCCGCCAGCCAGTCTTGTGTGCTTTTCGCTCTATGAGCTGGCGCCGAATCTTGTTGGAATACCCAGTGCCTGTTATTGAACATGGTATGAGAAACAGGTTCCACAAGGTTCGTCAGGACTGTATTTTGATACACAACTGCATTCGTTTTTACACCTTTCTCACAAAAATGTACCTCTGTTAAGCCCAAATAAGAAACTCCCAACCATACCATGAGCGAGGATGAAAAATGACCTCGTTGGACACGCGGAATACGGTTGCTCGCTTCTTCACTTTTGTGTGCGTACACGTTATCATTTTGTTTGTTTTAGCTCCCTTCTACGGTAAAATTTTTTTCATCAGAAAAAAGAATTTCTTGATATTTTTTTCCCACGTACCGCTTCAACAAAGCGCGGCATCTCTTCAGTCTCAGGTCCATTAAACGAGCATTCAAACGATGTCCTGTTTATTTTCGATATACCCGAAGCCCTAAGTCTTCATTTAACACCCTTTTCACCGTGGTTCTGCTTAACCCCATCTGAAGGCCCAACAGTTTCTGCTTACGTTTGGGATTTCTTTGAATTCGCGCCTTCACAGCTTTTATCACTGCTGGAGTCCTAACAGACCGAGGGCGACCACTTCTTTACCTGTCATCTACACCAAAATCTTCATTGTATCGTTTGATGGTACAATAAACGAATCTTTTGGTTATATTCAAATTTTTCAGTATGTCAAAAATTTGAATTGGCGCGTAACCGCAACGATGCAACGCAATAACTGCAAAACAACCTTCTTTAAGCGTCCACACCATATTTAAAAATGAGTAAAATTCTAAAAAGTATACAGTTTTATTCCCATGAACAATTCGAAATTCGTATTCAATAAACTTTTTTGTGGCCAGCATTCTAAAAGAAAAATTTTTACTGTGTGACAATACTTATGACCTGACTGTGTATATATATATATATTATAGAATAGGAGGCAAACGGGCTCACCTGATGGTAAGTGATTACCGCCGCCCATGAACATCCGCAACACCAGGGGAATTGCAGATGCGTTGCCGACCTTTTAGAAAGGTGTAAGCTCTTTTCTTGAAGGTTCCTAATTCGTATCGGTCCGGAAAATTCGCTGGTGGTAATTGTTTCCACAAGGAAGTCGTGCGAGGGAGAAAACTTCTTCTAAATTGCACAGTAGCGGACCGCAAATCATCCAGATGGTATGGATGGTAACGCGAGTTTTGTCACGATGTGCGATATTGAAATTGAGCGGCTGGAATTAGTCCGAAAACTTCCTCAGAGCACTCCCCGTGATAGATGCGATAAAATACGCAAAGAGATGCAACATCTCTACGCAGTGCCAGTGTATCGAGCCGATCAGAAAGAACTCGGTCGTCGACGGAAGGAGCTGGCACTGGGGTGTCCCGGCCCAGAGATGAGAACAGTATTCTATGTGGTGCCGAACTTACGCTTTGTAAAGTTGCAAGCGATGTGCCGGCATGAAATACTGTCTCGCTTTGCTGAGCACGCCAAGCTTTTTAGAAAGAGCAAGGCCGGCTTAGCTATCTCCAGATGGTATTGGACGGCGTTAAGGTTTGAATGAAGTCCCCTGATATTGCAGATATCCACGGTAAGTGTGGCAGGGGTTGCCTTTTTCTTCTTGCCCCGCTTGCCCCGAGCAGGTTTCGCCTTGAGCGGAATTCCCCCCCCCCCCCGCGCCAGAATACGCGGGGCAGCCTGAGCACCCACGCCCAGGAGTGGAGTAGTTTGGTCGTGAGTAATTCCACTACCATTTTGATGGGGGGGGGGGGGGGGGGAATTGGGCCTCCGGCCACCTGCACTCACCAAGCGCAACGCAGAGGAAAACCTCTACTTCACGCTGGTTTTCTGTGAGGTCGTGGTACCACCCCGGTTCGAGCTGACCTATCCGTGCGACAGCAAAAGCTACCGCTTGGCTCTACCTCTGTTAAATATATATATATATATATATATATATATATATATATGCACTATACATATTAGCACAAACTGATATAATATATTTTTAGTTAGCGACTTTTTATTGCACAAGTGAATCTGCTTTCAAAGCTTTATTGAATGGGTTGTAGCGCTTTTGCAGTGTGTCTCAAATGTTTGCAGATGATAGAATACATAAATGCTTTCATATTATCATAACTTTGTTACTATAAGATGAAAGCACTGGGTCATGATATTTAAAAAAGTTAATAGCAAAATATCTGTATCCCAGATACAGCTAGCGTGAAAAGGCTTCACCTGTTATCCAAATAGAATATAATCACTACGTTTATCTACAACTGATTGCTAGTCGTCTCGATACTGATTGTCTATAAATGCAACAGTAATTAAGCAAGTCTATTAGTGGAGCAGTAAGCATACTATTCAATTGTTTTCTATATTAATTTTATTTTTAAATTGAAAAAGATTTAAAAAAAATTAAAGTCTTTGGTATTGTTTTATAGTACTATGAATTTTGTAATTAGATATAAACCATTTATGTCTATCAAGATTTTTCTTTGGCATTGTTTGAAGGAAGTCATTATATTGTAATCACTATAAGATAAAATTTAAAATAAGGGGTGAAAAGGAAAAAATAAGGAAATAGATAAATATTAACGTAAATACAAGGAAAATACAACTTTTGCAAACTTAATTCGAACAGAAAGCGCTCAATATAACTTTGCTTATCTAGGCTATTTCTCAGAAAATTTAATGCTAACTGAACTGTAAGCAATATTTTTAAAATACTGTTAAGTTTTAAATGTGTCTATATTCTCGTATAATGTTTATTATATTACAGTAGCTGTTCCCGGTAACTTTGTCAGTGGGGAATTTATTGCGATTGAATTTCATGAGTTTTGATTATTTTGCGCGGAACCTTAAAACATCGGCTTTCTGAAAGTGATATTTATACCAAAATTGGTATAGTAATTTCGGAGATTAACTAGAACAAACAGACAAACAAAAATTTTAAACTTGTTTTTTTTTGTTATACCTACTCGTTAGTATCGTTTGAACTTTCAAATACATTTAGTAAGAAATTGTGATTTTGACATTTCACAGACATTTCAATTTTATTTATTTTTATGTAGAAATGGTGGAGTTTACATTGTGGATTTGAAAAGTAATTTTATCTTTGACGTTTCAACAAAAATGACTGTAATATTATATAAATTGTTAAAATAATTTTTTATAATTCCGCTAATATCTCTGTCGTGAAGCGACAAATAAAAAAAAGAACTTAACCTAACAACAACGAAAACAACAAGAATAGAACTAGAAAATAATATATTTAAAATTTAAAAAAGATATTTACAATTTTATATAAAAAATGAAGTATGATGATGGTGATGAGTGACGTGAATTGCAATTCAATAGAAAATAAAGATAGATGAATATTGAAGCGGAGCCTGAAGGTCAAAGTGGCACACGCTGCGCTTGGAGTAGGAGTAGGCACACGCTGAGCTTGGAGTCTCGCAGCGCCTGGAGCAAGCACGCACAGTGGCTAAAGATAGCACGGGCACTAGTAGGTGGAGGCGCAGGCGACGACTCCAGATGAAGGCAAAGGCTTGCAGGATCCCGGAGTAGTCCGGCCCCGCACTTGGAGTAGGCTAGGCGACGACTTCGGGTGAAGACAGAGGCTTGCAGGATCCCGGTGCAGTGCGGCCCCGTGCTTGGAGTAGGTTACGCCGACGACTTCAGGTGGAGACAGAGGCTTGCAGGATCCCGGAGCAGTGCGGCCCCGTGATTGGAGTAGGCTACGTCGACGACTTCAGGTGAAGACAGAGGCTTGTAGGATCCCAGAGCAGTGTGGCCCCGCGCTTGGAGTAGACTAGGCGACGACTTCAGGTGAAGACCGAGGCTTGCAGGATCCCGGAGCAGTGTGGCCCCGCGCTTGGAGTAGACTACGTCATCGAGTTCAGGTGAAGACAGAGGCTTGCAGGATCCCGGAGCAGTGTGGCCCCGCGCTTGGAGTAGACTAGGCGACGACTTTAGGTGAAGACCGAGGCTTGCAGGATCCCGGGGCAGTGCGGCCCCGGGATAAGGCCTTTAAGGGATGCATCAAGTTTGGAAGCTTAAGCGAGACTTACTGTACTGACCGATTATTCGGCTTTTATATCTTTTTAGAGAGAACGGGAAATTATTTAAATTAAAAGCAAATTTTTGTAAATGACCCAGAGGAAAAGGGTATTTATGTGGAAATAATGAAATAAAAACATCAGACTGGTAACGAATTCGAATAAAAATTGCCATGACAACCAGATAAATAACGATGTCAAAACATGTCAATTTTTGGTTTCAGGCTTATAATTAAAAAACGGCAAGATTTAAGTAAGAAATGAGATATTATTGATATAGGGAAAAAAAGGTAGCGCAACAGCGCGCACGGAACCCGAAATTGCAGAGTTACGGAGAACTTAATAAAAGATCAAAAAAAGGTAGACTCTATTGACACCGATTTAAAAAGCGTGAAAATACGAAGTGAAAATGACCTATTATTGTGCTATTCCAAAAAACGTTACAGGATCCTATGGAAATAAAGGTGATGCAAAATATGAATGCAGAAAATCAAAAACAGAATGGAAAAATAAATTTAAAACAGTGTAAAATGATATGTAAGTACCATAACACTACATCTCATCGTGTGAAATAAATGTCATCGATTAATTGCGTTGTATTTTCTAATTTTACCTTATTTTATTCTTTGCGGTGTTTCGATTAGCTTTGCGGAATCCAAGGTCTTCTTCTTCTTTTAATTTATGGCAATCTCATATAAGTCTTCTGTAACGGGGCAGTGAAGTGTTTGACGTCCTAATATCAGATCTATACAGAACGGGCTTATAGTGTCCTGAATCCTTGCATTGATACACGTGGGTTTGGATTAAATTTCATTAATTAAGGTATCACAAGCAGATGGTAAGACGAAACCATCTTCTCTATGAAAATATGGATGATTTATAATTAAAACAGCCCCTAGAATCATCTTTGTTAGGAATCAGTGTTGTAGCACTCTCGGTGCTCCTAGCTTGTCAAATTTGTATTTTTTTAAAGATGTGGCGTAATTTTCCGAAAGCTGGCCAGCCAAGTTGAATCCATCGATTGACCTCTCGGTCGAAGTAGGACTTACCTAGTCGGACTATTTGTCCCAGATAAATATACCCGTCAACAACTTCGAGCGTAATGCTCCTAACAAATACCGGCATAGATGTGATGTGTACGTTATTCATGATCTTCGTTTTGTCCATGTTCATCTTAAGACCTATCCGTTGCATAGTGCTTAGGTCCTCCAACGATTCTGCCATAATAAATATATAGTAAGCAAATCGAAGGTAAGTAATGTACTCGCCATTGATGTAAATACTGTATCCTTTCTAGTCCAGAAACTTTTAAACATCTTCCAATGCAGCGGTGAAGATTTTCGGGGAAATAACTTCATCTTGTCTTACACCTCTCTGCAGTTGGATAGGTTTCGTATTCTGTATCTGTAATCGGATAGCCATCGTAACCCTACTGTGCAAACACTTTATCACTTCGATATACTGACAGTAAACTTGGCACTGCTGAAACGACTGAAGCACCGCCGAAATTCCGACGGAATCAAAGGCATTCTAGTAGTCTACATACGCCAGATTTAGTGACATATTGTACTCCTCGGACTTCTGTACAATTTACCGAAGGGTATGTAACATACATACCCTTCGGTCTATAGTGCTAAATCCTTTTTGGAAATTAGCTTATTCGGGTGGTTGGAAGTCGTCGAGTCTGCATGCGAGATGATTCGTAATGACTCTCGAAAACTGTACGCGGTTTAGTAGGAAAATCGGTATATACTTCTTCTAGAGAGCCTTTTCGCCTTTCTTGTAAAACAAGTTCACTGCACTTCTGCTCCACGCCTCCGGTTGAGTGCTACCATGGATGACGAAATTAAAGAGCTTCTGAAGGACTTCAAGCACCGGTTTTCTACCCGCTTTCAGAAGATCCTCTGTAATTTCATCCTCGCCTGGGGCCTTGCCGATTTTAAGGTGCTGGAGAGCCATACTAATCTCGCTCAAACATACATCCGGAATATCATCGAAATAGTGTCGGATAAGACTTGCTCTTGGATCATTACTCACACTTGCGTATGGCTTCATTAATGATGTATACCCATAAAACTATAAATCCTAATGCCCACAGAACCTCACAATCTCACTCAAAATCTTAGGTATCTAGGAAACGATGCTACCACACTTGGTTTTCAGCTCCAGTAGTTGGCTTTATCTGGCAGACACATCTCTTGCAAAAATTTTGGAGCCCAGGTTTCGCTCGATCGCTTCTTCAATACGAGCTGTATTGAATTTACATAAGTATCGCCGCATGCATTTGTAGATTTATCTATTCAGTTGCCTGTATGCTGCCAAATTTGTGGAAGACTACAGCTTCATTTTCTGTTTAACAGTCATGAGATTAAGAGTGTGATCGGAGAGTTTTTGTGATCTTCTGCGGCAGGTCTTCCAAAATTTAGCTCCGACCTCATGGACAGTTTGAACGAGCTTGTCGTTCATATCGTCCACTTCATTGCAATCTTTTAGGCACTGAAAACGATTTTCTAACTGGAGCTGAAAGTTTTCGGGATTTTGGATTAGAGCACGAGCGGGACCGAGCATTCACTTTATTAGACGAGACCCCTCCAACTTAACGTTTAGGTTTAGTGTGCGTGATCACCATTCGGTGATTGCTACTTGTTTTCACCCTCACGATCACTGAGACATCACTGAACAGTTGTCGTTTGGTCGTCATCACGAAAACAATCTATTTTTTTGTCAAACCGTCGGGGCTTGACCAGGTCCGCTTCCTGTGGGGCCATTTCTGGAAGAAAGAGTTAATCATACATTGTCTCTCTTTTTTCACGAAGTTGGCCAGTTGCTGGCCTTTAGGGTTCCGTTTGTCGATTTCAAATTTCCCTACCATTCTCCCTGGTATATAATTATGCGTTCAAGTCTCCCATTACAAACGTATAGTGGGTTTTGGAAGAATGCATGTTTTTAGAGCTATCCTCATACTTTTCCTCCACCTCCTCATCGTGATGTGTCGAAGTTGGTGCGTATGATATTCAGCGAATACCATTTGGTAATTCTGAGCATAAGTTACATGTTGCAATGCATAGCATACCGTTTAGTGATTCTGTGTTATTCATCATTATTATTACAGTCCATCACAAGTCCACTGCTGAACATAGTCCTCCCCCAAGGAATGCCACAAAGCACGGTCCTGAGACACCTGCATCCATCGACTTTCTGCATGTCTTATGAGGTCGTCACTCCATCCAGTGGAGGGACGGCCGGTACTTTGTCTACCGGTAAGAGGCCGCCACTCTAGAGATTTTTTACCATCGGTTGTCAGTTCTTAATATGGCCGGCTCATTGACACTGCAGCATACTAATCCGTTGGGCTGTGTCGGTCACTCTGGTTCTACTGCGGATATCCTTATTTGTAAGTTAATTATGCAAAAAAACCCTGAGCATAGCCCTCTCCATAGCTCGCTTAGCGATCTTGAGTTTCCTCATAAGGCAAGCAGTGAAGAACGACGTCTCAGTTCCATAGGTCGTCACTGACAACATGCACTGGTTGTATAGTCTCGTTTTCAAGTTTTGAGTTTAAGACTGGGGTGACCCAATCACACAATAAAAACGCCAACATTTATATAATACATAAATTAGGCATAATGTGATGTGTATTCTATTAAAAATTCTGATTTTGTCAAAAATACGCTATCAGCGCTGCTAGCGGTGTGTAATGAAATTATTTTAAGATATAAAAAATATTGGTAAATCCAATTGAGCATGCCTTCGCATTAAAAATAACGTATAGCATGATTATACGGAATTTTTTTAAAGTAGATTAAATACATTTCGACAGCACTATCGGCTTCAACACCCTCAAAAACCATGAAAATGACACCTATGATGAAAAAATTGGTACCTACTTCAGCCGCCATCTTGGAGTTACATTTCGACAGCACTATCGGCTTCAACACACTCGAAACCCATCAAAATGACACCCATGGTGAAAAAATTTATACCTATTGCAGCCGCCACCTTGGATTTACATTTCCACAGCACTATCGGATTCAGCACCCTCGAAAACCATGAAAATGACACCCATGATGAAAAAATTGGTACCTACTTCAGCCGCCATCTTGGATTTACATTTCGACAGCACTATCAGCTTCAACACCCTCGAAACCCATGAAAATGACACCCATGATGAAAAACTTGATACCCACTGCAGCCGCCACTTTGGATTTACATTTCGACAGCACTATCGGCATCAGCACCCTCGAAAACCATGAAAATGACACCCATGATGAAAAAATTGGTACCTACTTCAGCCGCCATCTTGGATTTACATTTCGACAGCACTATCGGCTTCAACACCCTCGAAACCCACGAAAATGACACCCATGATAAAAAAATTTATACCTATTGCAGCCGCCACCTTGGATTTACATTTCGACAGCACTATCGGCTTCAGCACTCTCGAAAAACATGAAAATGACACCCATGATGAAAAAATTGATATCTATTGCAGCCGCCATGTTGGATTTACATTTCGACAGCACTATCGGCTGCAAAACCCTCGAAAACCATGAAAATGATATCCATGATGAAAAAATTTGGTACCTATTTCGGCCGCCATATTGGATTTACATTTCGACAGCACTATCGGCTTCAACACCCTCGAAGCCCATGAAAATGACACCTATGATGAAAAAATTGATATCTATTGCAGCCGCCATCTTGAATTTACATTTTAACAGCACTATCGGCTTCAACACCCTTGAAAACCATGAAAATGACACTCATGATGAAAAAATTGCTACCTACTTCAGCCGCCATCTTGGATTTATATTTCGACAGCACTATAGAAAACATATGCCGTGTAGTGGCGGTCAAGATTATCCACTACCCCATATCCTCCCGTGGGTGTCGTAAAAGGCGACAATGGGAAACAGGCGGGAGATGGGCAGCAGCATCTCCCTGATAATAGCCAAAGTTACAATAAAAAAAAAACTGCGGTTGCCAACCCGCTCGCCAAGCGTGGCAACTATGGCAAATACCCCTCTATGAATGTAACAAAGAGACGGCCCCCAGTCCCCGGCGGCCCCGCTATTCCTGGCTACGGAGGTGACCATGGTAACGGCGGGGCAGGGGGTGCTAAGAATCTCCGGTGGAGGTTCGGTTGCCACCTTAGACGACTCGACCTGGCAACGTACAACGCACGCACCCTGAGGACTGACGAGAAGATAGTGGAGCTGGAAGAAGAGATAGACAAGTTGCGCTGGCATATTATAGGATTATCCGAAGTCCGAAGAGAGGGGGAGGACACGGTAATCCTCGAATCCGGCAACTTGCTCTATCACCGGGAGGGCGACCATCTGTCCCAAGGAGGTGTCGGATTTATCGTCCACAAGTCTCTCGTTAACAACGTTGTAAAGATCGGGAGTGTGTCGACGAGGGTTGCGTACCTTATACTCAGAATCACCAAACGGTATTCGCTGAAGGTCATACAGGTTTACGCACCAACCTCGGCACACCCCGATGAGGAGGTGGAGGAAATGTATGAGGATATCTCTAGAGCCATGCATTCCTCCAAAACCCAATATACGGTGTTAATGGGAGACTTCAATGCAAAACTAGGCACAAAAGAGAACGGTGAGCTGAAAGTAGGGAAATTTGGAATAGGGCAACGGAACCCAAGGGGCCAGCAGCTGGCCGACTTCATGGAGAAAGAGGGACTCTTTATGATGAACTCTTTCTTCCAGAAGCGGCCCCACAGGAAGTGGACCTGGTCGAGCCCCGACGGTTCGACAAAAAATGAGATTGACTTCATTATGACGACCAGACGACAACTGTTCAGTGATGTCTCAGTGATCGCGATGGTGAAAACCGGCAGCGATCACCGAATGGTTAGAGGCACACTGAACCTAAATGTTAAGTTGGAGAGGTCTCGTCTGATGAAGTCAACGCTCCGTCCCCCTCGTGCTCTAATCCAAAGTCCCGAAACCTTTCAGCTCGAGTTACAAAATCGTTTTCAGTGCCTAGAAGACTGCAATGAAGTGGACGATATGAATGACAAACTCGTGGAAACTGTCCATGCGGTCGGAAATAAGTTCTGCAAGACCCGCCGCAGAAGAACACAAAAACTCTCCGATCACACTCTTAATCTCATGGCTGTTAGACGGGAGATGAGGCTACATTCTTCAACAGATTTGACAGCATACAGGCAACTGAACAGACAGATCTCCAAATGCATGCGGCGGGACTTGCGCAACTTCAATACAGCTCGTATTGAAGTAGCGATCGAGCGGAACCAAGGCTCCAAAGTCTTTGCCAGAGATCTGTCTGCCAGAAAGAGCCAACTGTCAAAGCTGAAGACCGAATGTGGCAGCATCGTTTCCGGGGCACCTGAGATTTTGAGTGAGATTGAGAGGTTCTATGGGCAGCTGTACACGTCATCGTTGGAGCCACACGCAAGTGTGAGTAACGATCCAAGAGCGAGTCTTATTCGACACTATTCCGAAGATATCCCGGACGTCAGTCTGAGCGAGATTAGAATGGCTCTCCAACACCTTAAAAACGGCAAGGCCCCAGGTGAGGATGGAATTACAGCGGAGCTTCTGAAAGCGGGTGGAAGACCGGTACTTGAAGTCCTTCAGAAGCTCTTTAATTCCGTCCTCCATGGTGGCATTACACCGGAGGCGTGGAGCGGAAGTGCGGTGGTCTTGTTCTTCAAGAAAGGCGACAACGCTCTCTTGAAGAACTACAGACCGATTTCCCTTCTGAGCCGCGTCTACGTGCTGTTTTCGAGAGTCATTACGAATCGTCTCACGCGCAGACTTGACGACTTCCAGCCTCCCGAACAAGCCGGTTTCCGAAAGGGCTTTAGCACCATAGACCACATACATACCCTTCGGCAAATTGTACAGAAGTCCGAAGAGTACAATTTACCACTGTGTCTGGCGTATGTGGACTATGAGCAAGCCTTTGATTCCGTCGAAATTTGGGCGGTGCTGCAGTCCCTTCAGCGATGCCAAGTTGACTGTCGGTATATCGAAGTGCTGAAGTGTTTGTACAGTAGAGCTACGATGGCAATCCGAGTACAGAACCAGAGTACGAAACCTATCCAATTGCAGAGAGGTGTAAGACAGGGTGATGTTATATCCCCGAAACTCTTCACCACTGCATTGGAAGACGTTTTCAAGCTTCTGGACTGGAAAGGATACGGAATTAACATCAATGGCGAATACATCACTCACCTTCGATTTGCCGACGATATAGTCCTTATGGCAGAATCGCTGGAGGACCTAAGCACTATGCTCAATGACCTCAATAGTGTCTCCCAACGGATAGGTCTTAAGATGAACATGGACAAAACAAAGATTATGTTTAATGTCCATGTCACACCTATGCCGGTAGTTGTTGGGAGCACTAAGCTCGAAGTTGTTGACGAGTATGTTTACCTGGGACAAATAGTCCGACTAGGTAAGTCCAACTTCGACCGAGAGGTCAATCGACGGATTCAACTCGGCTGGGCAGCGTTCGGGAAGCTACGACACATCTTCTCGTCAGACATACCTCAAAACCTTAAAACGAAATTGTACAACCAGTGCGTGTTGCCAGTGATGACTTACGGATCTGAGACTTGGTCCTTCACTGCTGGCCGTATGAGGAAGCTCAAGGTCGCTCAGCGAGCTATGGAGAGGGCTATGCTCGGAGTTTCTCTGCGTGATAAACTTAGGAATGAGGTTATCCGCAGTAGAACCAGAGTAACCGACATAGCCCAACGGATTAGTAAGCTGAAGTGGCAGTGGGCCGGCCATATAGCTCGAAGAACCGACAACCGATGGGGAAGAAAGGTTCTCGAGTGGCAGCCTCGTACCGGTAGGCGAAGTGTAGGGCGTCCCCCCACGAGATGGAGTGACGACCTGGTAAGACATGCAGGAAGTCGATGGATGCAGGTGGCTCAGGACCGTGCTTTGTGGCATTCTTTGGGGGAGGCCTATGTTCAGCAGTGGACTTGTGAAGGGCTGTAATGATGATGATGATGATGATAGAAAACATGTTCCGTGTTCTGTGGACAGCACTATCGGCTTCAACAACCTCAAAACCCATGAAAATGACACCCATGATGAAAAAAAACCGGCCAAGTGCGAGTTAGACTTGCGCACCGAGGGTTCCGAACAAATCCGTAGGTATATTAGTTTAAAATTATTAAAAATATTTTTATTATATGATGTAACTAAAAATTTATGCTTTTCGCAATTTTTCCTTTATCTGTGCTATAATACGTTGCTTCGTGCCAAATTTTAAGATTCTCAGTTCACGGGAAGTACCCTGTAGGTTTTGACTTTTAATTCCCTTGCGAATATCGAAAATTTGCGGCATAAACGGCTGTATCTTTTGATTGCGTTGGCTTAGAAGTGTGATTTTTTCACAGCCCCAAGGGACAGCAGACTTGAGTATTTGATATATATTCTTGATATAATTTCAGCTTGATACCTCTACGCGTTCCTGAGAAAAAGGGTCTTGACAGACAGACAGACAGACAGACAGACAGACAGACAGACGGAAAACAAAGTGTTCCTATAAGGGTTCCGTTTTTTCCTTTTGAGGTACGGAACCCTAAAAATTGATACTACTTACTTTTAGTACCAACTACTATTATTTATTCTGCGCTTTTAAAATATTGTAATAAAAAAATCTCTTATTTTTATTATAATCAAGCCAAAGATGTTTTTATAAAAGTATCTAAGAAATTTGGTTATTCGAATATTGTGTATTTGTACAGCGACCTTTTTGAGCCGCTGCAAACAACCGAAATAATGTCCACTCACGACGGCGACTGACGGCGAACTGATATATACAGTAATCTATGGCGATGGCGAACTGAGTTAGTGAGTAAACTACTCTGTGGCTGGAGCTCCCCATTTACAGAAATAATTCTATACTAGGCTACCAAATCAACGAAAATTTCGCCATTTTCGAGCAGAAAAAAATTAATTATAGCTAAACTAAACAAAATTTAACTGCCATTTACATTCAGTGGCTTGCCACATGATAGATGAAGAGATTAAAAAATAGATTGAGTTAAACAATTGATATTTTCAAAAGTTATAGTGTTTACAAGCCTTGAGAACATGATAAATCCACACCATAAGCCACTAAAACCCTTATTTTATTTAAAAATAGCAATTAATCGATTTAAAAATAAATATTAATAAGTTCAATAATCATTTATCTTTCTAACAATGTGCTTTTTATATAATTTATATGTGTAATATGATTGCTGGATACGATTTCATGCGACAAAACGTTGGAATTTTGATTTTTAGGCGTTAGTAGAACATATTTTTATATTTATATACGCTTTGCGCTCGGCATGCAAAAATATGAAGAATTAGCAATGTTGTGTTTAGTTGTTCGTATCACCAAACGATCGCTATTCATTAATTTGGTGAAGCTATATCATGATATAGTCAAAAACAATGTTAAATTTAATCAAATGCTACCATTTTGTGCCATAATTATCTAATTTATGATATTATAAATTCTATAATATCATTACAGCCTTTCACAAGTCCACTGCTGAACATAGGCTTCCTCTAAAGAATGCCACAAAGCACGGTCCTAAACCACATGTATCCATCGACTTCCTGCATATCTTACCAGGTCGTCACTCCATCTAGTGGTGGGACGCCCTATACTTCGTCCGCCGGTACGAAGCCGCCACTCGAGAACCTTTTTTCCCCATCGGTTGTCGGTTCTTCGAGCTATATGGCCGGCCCATTGCCACTTCAGCTTACTAATCCGTTGGGCTATGTCGGTCACTCTGGTTCTACTGGGGATATCCTCATTTCTAAGTTTATTACGCAGAGAAACTCCGAGCATAGCCCTCGCCATAGCTCGCTGAGCGACCTTGAGCTTGCTCATCCGACCTTGAGATTCCTCATACGGCCAGCAGTGAAGGACCACGTCTCAGTACCATAGGTCATAACTGGCAACACGCACTGGTTCTACAGTCTTGTTTTCAAGTTTTGAGGTATACCTGACGAGGAGATGTGCCGTTATTTCCCGAACGCTGCCCAACCGAGTTGAATCCGTCGATTGACCTCTCGGTCGAAGTTGGACTTACCAAGTTGGACTATTTGTCCCAGGTAAACATACTCGTCAACAACTTCGAACTTAGTGTCCCCAACATCTACCGGCATAGGTGTGATATGGTCATTAAACATCATCTATGTTTTGTCCATGTTTATCTTAAGACCTATCCGTTGGGAAACACTATTGAGGTCATTGAGCATAGTGATTGGTATATAGCATAGTGGAGGTCCTCGAGCGATTCTGCCATACGGACTATATCGTCGGTACGACACCCACGGGAAGATATGGGGTAGTGAGTATTCTTACCCGCCACTACACGGGGAAATTAAATTCTATAATATATCTGTATAAAGATCTCTATATATAAAAATATAGTATATATAAAAATCTCTTTATTTAAACTATATGGATAGTGAGAGTTTTGCACTTATTACAGTTTTAATCAGTTTATTTATAGATAAAAAAACTTTTATTTTGATAAGAAATTAAACTAATAAACCGCTCATATTTGATGATTTTCGATAGATGTCATTATTTATCTCTTTAAGCAGTTATAAATTACTATAAACTATTAATTCATACAAAGATGAAATAATGAAAGAACTGAAAAATTATCATAACAATTTTCAATAGTTATGAATTAAATTATTTAAAGATATAAATGTAAGTTATTTAATTTTATTTTATTTATTAGTATCTGGCCGTAAAATGTTACTACTTTTTTAATTTGACGTTAGATGGCACTGATTTGATAAAGTGAAACGTGGATTGTCGGCATAATTCAACTCATTATGCAACGGTTAAAAATAATTTTAGGATTTATTTATAAATATGTAATTTATTTAAAAACACATTAATAATCAATAATATAAAGTAGAACTTAGCATCTTGAGGAAGTAAAATACTTAACCCTCTTTTTTTGTTCCCTATAAATCGCCCCGGGTCCGTAACCACCTGCACACACAGTTTCATGGAAATCTTTCCAGTAGTTTTTGCATGAATCGTGAATACACAGACAGGCAGGCAGACGGACAGACAGACACACAAACAGACAAAACTTCTGGAAATGACTAATTTGGCTTCAGTGCTTTTTATTTAGTCCTCTGCAATATTTTTTTTTTAGATATTACAATCACAGACATCACTTTTCTACAAATTTATTATATGTATTATTAGATATTTAAATTGAAGATAAATAAATAATAAGAATCTATAACAGGAAATAGAAACACGTTTCTTTTGAATGTTTATACTTTTTGTTTTCTTGTTATGAATAAGAGCCCGTGTTAATTCAGGACTTTTTTCAGCCTTTAAAATGTGATTGAGTCACAAAAATATTTACACAAACTTTCACGCAAATTATGTATGGAGATATCAAAATGACAGCGACGCCTACATTTTCTTTTTATTCAGAATTCTGATACTTTACGAGACATCCGGACTATGCCCTCCGAGAGAAGAACATGAATAATTCAAACTACGCCATATTACAAGGTAATATGTTATCACGTTCCGTGTTACATTTATTTGCAAAATAAAAAAGTTTTATTAGATTTTAATAATTTTTATAAATTAAAGTATTTAATTCTGGGACATATAAATAGAATACGATATGCAAATAGTAAATAAGATTAAATTATTAAATATAAAAAATATTCATAACGCATCATATAAAATATAGTTAATTAAATTAATATGCCGTGTAGTGGCGGTTAAGAATTTCCACTACCCCATATCTTCCCGTGGATGTCGTAAAAGGCGACAAAGGGAAACAGGCAGGAGATAAGCAGCAGCATCTTTTTGATAGTAGCCGAAATTACAATAAAAAAACTGCGGTTGCCAGCCCGCTCGCCAAGCGTGGCAACTATGGTAAATATCCCCCTATGAATGAATGTAACAAAGAGACGGCCCCCAGTCCCCGGCGGCCCCGCTATTCCTGGCTACGGTGGCGACCATGGTAACGGCGGGGCAGGAGGTGCTAAGAATCTCCGGTGGAGGTTCAGTTGCCACCTACGACGACTCGACCTAGCAACATACAACGCACGCACCCTAAACTCTGACGAGAAGATTGTGGAGCTGGAAGAAGAGATAGACAAGTTACGCTGGCATATTATAGGATTATCCGAAGTCCGACGAGAAGGGGACGAAACGGTAATCCGGTAATAGGACATGTTGCCGGATTCGAATCCGGCAACATGTCCTATTACCGGAAGGGCGACCATCTGTCCCAAGGAGGTGTCGGATTTATCGTCCACAAGTCTATCGTTAACAACGTTTTAAAGATTATGAGTGTGTCGACGAGAGTTGCGTATCTTATACTCAGAATCATCAAACGGTATTCGCTGAAGGTCATACAGGTTTACGCACCAACCTCGGCACACCCCGATGAGGAAGTATAGGAAATGTATGAGGATATCTCTAGAGCCATGCATACCTCCAAAACCCAATATACAGTGTTAATGGGAGACTTCAATGCAAAACTAGGCACAAGAGAGAATGGTCAGCTGAAAGTAGAGAAATTTGGAAAAGGGCAACGGAACCCAAAGGGCCAGCAGCTGGCCATTTTCATGGATAAAGAGGGACTCTTTATGATGAACTCTTTCATCCTGGAGCGGCCCCACAGGAAGTGGACCTGGTCGAGCCCCGACGGTTCGACATAAAATGAGACTGACCTCATTATGACGACCAGACGATAACTGTTCAGTGATGTCTCAGTGATCGCGAGGGTGAAAACCGGCAGCGATCACCGAACGGTTAGAGGCACACTGAACCTAAACGTTAAGTTGGAGAGGTCTCTTCTAATGAAGTCAATGCTCCGTCACCTCGTGCTCTAATCCAAAGTCCCAAAACCTTTCAGCTCGAGTTAGAAAACCGTTTTGAGTGCCTAGGAGACTGCAATGAAGTGGACGATATGAATGACAAGCTCGTGGAAACTGTCCATGCGGTCGGAGCTAAGTGCTGCAAGACTCACTGCAAAAGAACACAAAAACTCTCGGATCACACTCTTAATCTCATGGTTGTTAGACGGGAGATAAAGCTACATTCTTCAACAAATTTGACAGCATGACAACAGACGCAACTTCAATACAGCTCGTATTGAAGAAGCAATCGAGCGGAACCAAGGCTCCAAAGTCTTTGCTAGAGATCTGTTTGCCAGAAAGAGCCAACTGTCAAAGCTCAAGACAGAATATGGCAGCATCGTTTCCTGGGCACCTGAGATTTTGAGTGAGATTGAGAGGTTCTATGGGCAGTTGTACACGTTATCGTTGGAGCCACACGCAAGTGTGAGTAACGATCCAAGAGCGAGTCTTATCCGACATTATTCCGATGATATACCGGACGTCAGTCTGAGCTAGATTATAATGGCTCTCCAGCACCTTAAGAACGACAAGGCGCCAGGCGTAATGAAATTACAGCGGAGCTTCTGAAAGCGGGTGGAAAACCGGTACTTGAAGTCCTTCAGAAGCTTATTAATTCCGTCCCCCATGGTGGCATTACACCGGCGGCGTGGAGCAGAAATCCGATGGTCTTGTTCTTCAAGAAAGGCGACAACGCTCTCTTGAAAAACTACAGAAAGATTTCCCTTCTGAGCCGCATCTACGTGCTGTTTTTGAGAGTCATTACGAATCGTCTCGTGCGCAGAATTGACGTCTTCCAGCCTCCCAAACAAGCCGGTTTCCGAAAAGGCTTTAGCACCGTAGACCCCACACATGCCCTTTGGCAAATTGTACAGAAGTCAAAGAAGTACAATTTACCACTATATCTGGCATATGTGGACTATGAGAAGCCTGTGATTCCTTCGAAATTTGGGCGGTGCTGCAGTCCCTTCAGCGGTGCTAAGTTGACTGTCGGTTTATCAAAGTGCTGAAGTGCTGGTACAGTAGGGCTACGATGGCTATCCGAGTACAGAACCAGAGTACGAAACCTATCCAATTGCAGAGAGGTGTAAGACAGGGTGACGTCATATCCCCGAAATTCTTCACCGCTGCATTGGAAGACGTATTCAAGCTTCTGGACTGGAAAGGATACGGGATCAACATCAATGGCGAGTACATCACTCACCTTCGATTTGCCGACGATATAGTCCTTATGACAGAATCGCTGGTGAACCTAAGCACTATGCTCAATGACCTCAATAGTGCTTCCCAACGGATAGGTCTTAAGATGAACATGGACAAAACAAAGATCATTTTTAATGTCCATGTCACACCTATGCCGGTAGTTGTTGGGAGCACTAAACTCGAAGTTGTTGACGAGTATGTTTACCTGGGAAAAATAGTCCGACTAGGTAAGTCTAACTTCAACCGAGAGGTCAATCGACGGAATCAACTCGGCTGGGCAGCGTTCGGGAAACTACGACACATCTTCTCGTCAGATATACCTCAAAACCTTAAAACGAAATTGTACAACCAGTGCGTGTTGCCAGTGATGACATACGGAAATGATACATGGTACTTCACTGCTGGCCGGGTGGGGAAGCTCAAGGTCGCTCAGCCAGCTATGGAAAGGGCTTTGCTCGGAGTTTGTTTGCGTGATAAACTCAGAAATGAGGATATCCGCAGTAGAACCAGAGTGACCGACATAGCCCAACGGATTAATAAGCTGAAGTGGCAATGGGCCGGCCATATAGCTCGAAGAACCGGCAACCGATGAGGAAAAAAGGTTCTCGAGTGGCGGCCTCGTACTGGTGGACGAAAAGTTGGGCGTCCCCCCACTAGATGGAGTGACGACCTGGTTAGATGTGCAGGAAGTCGATGGATGCAGTTGGCTCTGGACCGTGCTTTGTGGCATTCCTTGGGTGAGGTCTATGTTCAGCAGTGGACTTGTGAGGGGCTGTAATGATGATGATGATGATGAATTACATTAATTAATTAATACACAAACAGATGGAAGCCCACGGCAGGGGATACCAAATGGCCTAGAGTTAGGAAGATAGGGAAAAATGCGCGAAGTATTGAAGACCAATGTGTTCTGCATTGGTCGGGAGCGAACTCTCACGGAATTATTTTTTTAATAGGATTAGGGTGACAAACTAGCACACAGTCCACCTGATGGTAAGTGGCTGCTGTGGCCCATATACATCTATCCTTAATTACGTATCAAAATGCAGATGCTTTTTCACCCGTAAGGACTAAGATGGAATGCCTCGTTTCCAGTAAAAAGGGTCTCCGGTTCTCTACACTCACCATACGAAATACAGCAGCGTTTTGCTGCTATTTAACGCTGGTATTCTGTGAGAGCGTGGTCCTCACCCGGTTGAGCTGACCCATTCGTGCTACAACTATACTACTATTACAGCTGCAGCATTGCTCTACCACGTATAAAAGCCTTCTAGAATCACTCGTTAAGCTCTTTTACCTTAAACACGGTCTCTCGGTCAAATATGCTTTATAATGCATAGCTCGTTAACTAAGGTTTTAATATTTAACTACTGCTTTGTCTATGTTCTTATAGTATAAGAACATAGACATGGCTAAGAAGAATATAAGACTAATACCTATATAAGCCTATTTTTAGCATAAGCCATCGAAATGGCAAGTTGCATCAACGATCATCAATGGTTTTTGTTACGGTGATCGCGATTAGGTGAAATCCTTATCCTAAGACCACGTCTACGTCAACAAGACGAAGCAACATAAAATACAGGAGGAAACAGTTTCTTCCTATTTTATATACAAATTCAAGACATTTTTGTTCAAAGTTCAATTAAAATTAATTATATGTATTATTTTGTTCGATAACTTGTTGCTATCTTGTAGGTAGTGACATAAACCCGTTGCTATAGAAATTTTGGGACTTTTGATCAAAAAATTGTGACAAGTAACTTTGACAGTCCTCTCCTGATGTTAAACTAACACTACCCAAAGAATTCTGAAGAGACTGAAACATGTGAAAATCTGAGGAGGCAATGGCAAGACTATACTATTGTGGATGCATTAACACTTCCCAACTAAGCTCTCTCAATTTTTGCTGAGTGACCAAAGATGTGTGTGGTCTGACTCTATAATGATGAAAGACCAGTCCTTTTCTGTTGATAAATTCCGGCTGTTTCTTCTCAATTTCTTCCTTGAGTCTTATTAGTTGTTGGCAGTAGATATTAGAATTGATAGTTTTGCCTGGCGACAAAAGCCCATAATAAGCGATGCCCGTTATCCCAGTGATCCCACAATACATACAGCATCACCTTATTCCTCGTGAATCTGGGTCTCACTACTGTCTGTGGAGCTTGACTACCCTTAACCATGATCTTTTGCGTACGTTCTTGTCTTAGATGAACCAATTTTTAGTACCAGTGATCAGTCTTTTAAAAAATACGTTTTAATTGAGAATCGCAAATGAATACACGATTCATTAGGTTTCTTTCAGGGAGCTCGTGTGGATCCGAATATCAAACTTTTTTCCACAGCCAGACTTTTTTAATGGGGTCAAAACTGTTCGTAACTACTAATATGCCGATCTTGCTCCACTTTTTTAAAAATCGCATCGACTTTATCCGTATGAGGGCGACTAGAGCAAGCAGCATTTTTGACAACAAAATTCCCGGACTGAAAACGCTTGAACTAACTTTGTGCTACTCTTACTGACACTGCATTAGGTCCATAAACGTCACACATATTTTTCGCTACTTGAGTCGCATTTTTCCCTCTTTTGTAATAAAACTCCATAATTTATTGAATTGCTACGTTAGATTCACTCATTTTGGCGGACAGAAAAACGATTGAAAAATAACGGCAAGTGTCCTATATGTATGTATGTACATTGAAACCAGCAAGATATAAACAGTACCACCAAGAGATGGTTTTTGTGTTTTATGTAAACAAAATACGAAGAAACTGTTCTTCCGACCTATTATAATACGGAGTTGCTTTTACTATATACCTACCAGATTTTTTTTTATTCAGGACAACAAACAATCACATAATATGCTTAAATTAAATAATATTTTATAAATGAAATTAGTCATTATGTAACCAGCACCATTATCCGCAAAGTAATATTACGTCGGTAACAATAAATAATAAATGCACAGTAAACAGAGTTTAAGTGAAAAAGAAAGAACAAATAAATTTAAGTTATATTTTTATGTTACTGAGTAACATAAAAATCAAAATGAGTCAATAGGAAAAAATTGGTAAAAACAACAAATTTATCATGTGAAATATTTTAAGATACTATTGAATGTCTAACAACTTTCTTAGAATATTCTTGCGAATTTGTAGTTGTGATGAAGTGAATATGTCAACATTTGAAAAATACTTGTATTATGCTTTCATAATACGTTTTGATGGGGCGCGTTCAACTGCATTGTTTTACGTAGTTTAGGCGCAAACAATTTATGTGTATACGTGTCTCTAATGCGTTGAGAACGACTTAGGACTAGTTCATTACAATCTAAATCATTTCGAATTATTTTGAATAAAAGTATTTGATCAAAGTATATTCCTCTTTCTCTTAAATTATATATTGAAAACTTTTTTAATAAGTTGCAATACGATGATTTAGCGTGATAACATTTATAACATATAAAACGAAGAAACTTTGCTAGTAATGATTCTAGATGTTCACTGTATTTATTATAATAGGGGTTCCATACTTGCGTTGTATATTCAATTTGTGGTCTGATGAGTGATTTGAAAAGAAGTAAGATAAGGATCTTTTAAAAAAATTGCACGTTCGTGCAACAATTCCGTACATTGGACACGCATTGTTTGTGGCTGATATGAGCTTTAAAGATCAAATTTGAATTGTAAAGGATGCCTAAATATTTTATTAATGATACTTTTTCTAAGGGACTGTTAAGAAGGGAATATGTGTAATTGTAGGTTTTTACGTTTTTGGTGAAAGAAATAGATTTATGTTTAGGAATGCTTAATTGCAATTTATTGATTAGACAGTGTTTAGATAACCGGTCAAGATCTTCCTGTAGCTTCATAAAATCCTTAAGGGACTTTACACTTCGATAAACTTTCAGGTCGTCTGCATATAAAAAACTGACTGAACTGACTGACTGAATATAATTAATATACAATGTGAAGAGCAACGGATCTATTATAGATCCCTGTGGTACACCTGAGGATACTATTTTCTCTCTAGAGGAGAATATAATAGCCAAAACTTTTTGGGTCTATTAATAATGTACGAAGAGAATCATCGCAATAAGGTTCCACGTATACCATTCAACGCAAGTTTTTGAAGAAAAATGGAATGATCCACCTTATTAAAAGCTTTACAGAAGTCTGTGTAAACAGTATCGGTTTGGATTCTATTGACCATATTATCAAACAAAAGGTTTGTATATAAAGTAAGATTACTGACGTGTCGATCGCTGTTTTACAAAACCTTGTTGTTCTGGAATTAGAAATTTGTGTATACTCGGATATATTGAATCATTAGTAATGAAATAGTTCTATAATTAGTCATGTCAATTTTAGAACAGTTTTTTAACACTGTCGTTATATTCGCCGATTTTTAGACTGGGGGAATTAAACCTTCACGCAAACTGCAGTTATATAAATAGAACAGAGGTACACTTATTGAGCTAGCAGTAAATTTGAGGAAAAAAGGTGAAATACCGCCTGTTCCTGGACTTTTAGTTATATCCAAGTTTTTAGACATTGTACTATTGTGTCTTTTGAAAATGATATATATGAGATAATAAAGTTAATGTTTGATGAGCAAGGAAGTTATAAATGCTATGTCAAACGTTGTATCTCTTAGACACACAGGTTCCCCCATAATTTCTTTAACTAAGCACAGAATGTAAAAGGATACCTATCTATATATCTAGCATATTTTTTTTGTTTGTCATATGGTGGCGACGTAAGAACCACCATGTCTATCTGTGGGTGCCTTAAAAGAAGCTAAGGAAAATATCAGAAGCAGAAAAAGAGATAGAATAGAATAGAATAATTATTTATTCAATATTGATTATTAAATAATGCTATTGAAAGTATTTTCTGTTTACCGCTGGTTTGGAAAATATCTTTGTTCTGGAAAGTACCAATAAGGAGCCCAGTGGGACTTTTTTTTAAATATATTTTACTTAACAATAATTTTGTTTGTACAACTTTTAAATGAATTTTCATAATTATTTATTTTAATATAAGGCCCCTGACAATAAGGTGATCGTAACCATTAGCATAGTTGCGATCACCTTATTGCCAGGGGTTATTTTGGTTCATGTGTTCCTTGATATTGCAATAACCTTTTAAACTTTAAACACAGTTTTTAACAGATTCCAATAGAAGGCGTTAATTGGAACTAACGGAAACGGAAACGGATTCCTGCGTGATAGAGCCATGCTGAAGCTATACCCAGTACTGGTATAGTTGTTGCACGAATGGGTCGGATCGATCGGGGAAGGATCACGCTCTCAATACCAGCTTAACTTCGTATGGTGAATGTAGAGAACCGGAGACTCTTTTTACTGGAAAAGAGGTATTCAATCTTAGTCCTCACGGGTGACAACGCATCTACATTTCGGTTCGTAACCGTAACCAGATACAATCAGGTGAACTGTGTGCTCGTTGGTCACCCATATCCTATAAAAAAGAACCAGACAGGCGACGGCAAGAAGCATCTAAGTTGCGAGACGCATGTCACATTGTTCGCCACCACTGGGTGATCAATTCTGTTTAAACATAATTAATGTTTAAAATGAATTCAATTGTTTCTCTGTATCTTAGTATCGACTTTTTTTTTATAAAATGCTACTAGCTGCAGCTAGCTGACAACCACTTCTAACTTGTAGAACAGAGTACTTTGAAAGGTATTGTCGTGTGCAGGTTTCATGCACATCCATTGTGGACGCTAACGAACACGGCATATCTATTGAAATGCTGCTCCATAACTTTTCATAACAGCCGACACCAACTCCTTTGTCTTAGTTTATACCTTTACCAAACACATGACGTGTACACTAAAGCGTAGAACTGTTCGTATCGCAGTATTTTCTGTTTTGTTTTTATTTCAATCCATCCATCTATTACAGCCTATAAAATCCACTGCTAAACATAGGCCTCCCCGATAGATTTCTCCATAGGAGTTTACCATAGTCACCAAGCCTTGTAGGCGGATTCATTTTATTTATATATTAATTTTTAGCGTTATACGTACCTCAAAAAGAAAGAACGGAACCCTTATAGGATCACTTTGTTGTCCGTCAGTCTGTCTGTCTCTCTGTCAAGACCCTTTTTCTCAGGAACGCGTGGAGGTATCAAGGTGAAATTCATATCAAATATTCAAGTCTACGATCCCTTAGAGCTGTGAAAAAATCAAACTTCTAAGCCAACGAAATCAAAAGATACAGCTGTTTATGCCGCAAATTTTCGACATTTGCAAGGGAATCAAAACCTACAGGGTACTTTCCGTGAACTCAGAATCTTGAAATTTGGTACGATGCAACGTTTTATAGCACAGATAAAGGATAAATTGCGAAAAGTATAAATTTTTAGTTACATTATATAATAAAAATATTTTTAATAATTTTTAACTTATATACCTACAGATTTGTTCGGAACCCTCGGTGCGCGAGTCCGACTCGCAATTTGCCGGTTTTTAACCCCAACTCCGATGCAAACTTTATTTCTATCTCTTTTGAAAGTATTTGTCCAATTTCCTACGACGCCTAGCACAGATAATCTACATAGTACGAGAATATTGGGCTATCTCCTAATTTTGGGAATGGCGGCTAGTTTCAACAGACACAAGCTACTTGCGCAGGACATCCCTATTTTCTCACTCTCATAGTCCAATGAGACGGTTATCA
The DNA here is from genome assembly GCA_033319125.1 of Parnassius glacialis. NCBI lineage: Eukaryota > Metazoa > Arthropoda > Insecta > Lepidoptera > Papilionidae > Parnassius > Parnassius glacialis. The sequence continues at coordinate 3,596,022 of JAVANC010000006.1, forward strand.
GACACGACTGGAGAGATCAGTCGCAAAATTTTACTCAGATTGACGTCCTTACCGAAGCACGGGGGTGGAACACCGAGACGTTTTCTGACTTTTTTTTTCAATAACTGATTTTAGTCTGACCCGGAATTCCAAACAAGAACCTAATGACGCTTCGCGCTTACGGCCACTAGACCAAGGAGGCAGTCTATGGAAGGCCTGTGCTTAACAATAAATTTTTGATACGCTGATAAGGAAATGAAATATTAATAATTAATCAAAAACTCTACTCAGTAATATCCAACACTCGTTGATATGTTTTATATAAATAACAATAATAATTTAGTGTCTAAGTTCGTCCATAAATTTAATATTGGTTTTAGAAATAACATTGCAGCTTCATTTAATGGTTACTATTTGCTGCGCGGTGTCTCAGAGGAAATCAAAGAACCACACAATCCATCCTTTCTGTGCCACTCAAGTTGCGACAGTCGCGAGTGCTTTGTTTGTCTGACGGTAACATAAAATAACCGCTATTAACAATATGCGGAAGACAATTGTCTGTACACACGCTATTAACAATATACGGAAGACAATTGTCTGTACACAAGCAATACTAGAAAGGAACGTCTAAGACATTTATTACATTTATACAAAGTCTCTCTATTGCATACCTTAACCGAAAGCGCAAGGTATGTTCTACTATCGCCTAAAAATTAAGATTCCAACATTTTATCGAATAAAATCGTATCTAGCAATCATATTGTACATATAAATGATATAAAAAGCACATTGTTAGAAAGATAAATGATTGTTAAACTTTTCAATATTTTTTTTAAATCGATTAATTGCTATTTTTAATAAAAAAGGGTTTTAGTGGCTTATGGTGTGGATTTATCATGTCCCTGTGGCTTTTAAACACGAAAACTTTTGTAAATATCAATTGTTTAACTCAATCTATTATATATTATACAATATATTATATATTTTAATCTCTTCATCTATCATGTGGGAAGCCACTGAATGTAAATGGCAGTGTAATTTTGTTTTGTTTAGTTATGATTACTTTCTTTTGGCCCCAAAATGGCGAAATTTTCGTTGATTTGGTAGCCTCGTATATAAATTATTTCTGTAAATGGGGAGCTACAGCCACAGAGTAGTTTCGTTCGGCTTCAGTCGCCGTCGTGAGTGGACATTGTTTCGGTTGTTTGCAGCGGCTCAAAAAGATCGCTGTACAAATACACAATATTCGAATAACTAAATTTCTTAAATACTTGATTATAATAATAATAAAAGATTTTTTTATTACAATATTTAAAAGCACAGAATAAATAATAGTAGTTCGTACTAAATGTAAGTAGTATATTTTTTTTGTCATGGGTGACATTTTCATTGTTTTCGAGGGTGTTGAATCCGATAGGGTTATCGAAATGTAAATCCAAGATGGCGGCCGCAATAGGTATCAATTTTTTCATCATGGGTGTCATTTTCATGGTTTTCGAGGGTGCTGAAGCCGATAGTGCTGTCGAAATGTAAATCCAAGGTGGCGGCTGCAATAGGTAAAAATTTTTTCATCATGGGTGTCATTTTTATGGTTTTCGAGGGTGTTGAAGCTGGTAGTGCTAACGAAATGTGAATCCAAGATGGCGGCTGAATTAGGTACCAATTTTTTAATCATGGGTGTCATTTTCATGGTTTTCGAGGGTGTTGAATCCGATAGTGCTGTCGAAATGTAAATTCAAGATGGCGGCTGAAGTAGGTACCAATTTTTTCATCTTGGGTGTCATTTTCATGGTTTTCGGGAGTGATGAAGCCGATAGTACTGACGAAATGGAAATCCAAGATGGCGGTTGCAATAGGTATCAATTTTTTCATCATGGGTGTCATTTTCATGGTTTTCGAGGGTGTTGAATCCGATAGTGCTGTCGAAATGTAAATCCAAGATGGCGGCTGAAGTAGATACCAATTTTGTCATCATGGGTGTCATTTTCATGGTTTTCGAGGGTGTTAAAGCCGATAGTGCTGTCGAAATGTATTTAAACTACTTTAAAATTTCCGTATTATCATGTTATACGTAATTTTTTTTAATGCGCTTAAGGTGTGCCCAATTGGATTTACGAATATATTATGTTTATATTAACATGTTTATGTCTGATAGGTAATACCACTTAAGTCCGCCATCGGACCTGCAATGCCCTTAGTGTTGCAGTTGTTCATGGGCGACGGTAGATACTTTCCATAAGTTAAGCCGCATATTCGTTTCCATATTTCGGTAATGTATACGATATTACAACAAAGCTCCAGAAAATATACAAGATTTCTCTATTTCAAAATTAACTTATTTTAATAAACTTCTTTATAAAATTATTATAAATCATCTTTAAAATCAATTGAAGAACGTTGTACATTCGTAAAACTATGATTTACTACCGGATATCTATGTATACCGTTACGGCTCTGCGCTGGATGCGGTCAAGTGGAAGGAGCTGGCACTGGAGTGCCCTGGACCAGAGATGAGAACAGTATTCCATGTGAGGCTGAACTTGCGCTTTGTAAAGTTGCAAGCGATGTGCCGGCATGAAACACTGTCTCACTCTGCTGAGCACGCCAAGCTTTTTAGAGGCCAATTTGGCCTTCCCTTCCAAGTGACCACGAAACTGCACACTATTCGATATGTCGACGCCGAGGATTCCGATGCTAGCTAAGGCAGCAAGGGGAGTACCTGGAAACTGAGGAAATACGGCAAAGGGGTTCTTTTTAGTAGTAAACGCGCAAATTTGTGTCTTCTGGGGATTGAACTGGACTAGATTTCGTCACTTCCAATACAAGATTTTGTTCAGCAAAGACTCGATTTCAGACACAAGTTTGTCCCGGTACTCGACGACGTTTTGCCGAGAAACATTGGCACGGCCAGTATATAAGGAATAATCAGTGTTGTCGTTCGCATAGCAATGAATAGTACCAGTTTGCAAAATACATTGATATGTAGGAGAAATAGCGTTGGTGATAGCACGTAGTCTTGTGGAACATCAGCGTTAGTAGGCTTAAAATCAGAGCATGCACCTTATACTACGACCTTGATGCTCCCACCAGCAAGGAAACTGGTGATCCATTTGCACAATTTCTCGGCAAGCCCATAGGAAGGAAGCTTCGAAAGAAGCACATTGTGCCAGACACAATCGAAGGCCTTCGCTATGTCCAAACTAACGGCCAATGCCTCCAACTTGCACTCTACTGCCTCCGCATATCTATGAGTCACTTAGACCAGAATATCACCAACTGATTGACCTCGACGAAAACCGTACTGGCGGTCACTAATCAGCTGGTGATCCTCAAGGTACCTCATGAGCTGGTACTTTATAATAGATTTTATTATTTTGGAGCATCTCCTTGGTGATGGCTATTGGACGGGTCTGAGCGGTCGCCATTTTTAGGGATCGGGTGGACCAAAGCTATCTTCCATGAATTTGGGACTATGACTTGGGAGTGGAAGTACAGGAAAAGACGCGTTAAAACCGGTGCCAACTCCGGAGCACACGTATTGAGCACAATGGGAGGGACTCCATCAGGTTCACTCGACTTGCAGACGTCCAGGGAGAAAAATGCTTTGTGAACCGAGTGCTGAGTAAACCGCACATCCAGCATGGAGCACTCACACCGCGGGATGGTCGGCGGTGTGTTTCCCCCGTCATCAAGAGTCGAGTTAGAGTCGAGACGCAAAGTGAGAGCTCAACAGATCGGTTTTCTCCTTTGCGGCATGGGCCAGTGAGTCGTCCTCTCTGTGCAGAGATGAAAGAGATGGCTTCAAGAAGTTCCTTAGAACAGCATTGGTGAGAGACGAGAATGCACGGGTTCCCAAAGTAAGGCGAACTAGCTTCTCGCCAATTCTGCCGATGTGCTCTGACCTTGCCTTGGTAATGACACTTTTGAAGGACCTGGAGGCGGAATTATACCTCTTTTTAAGAGCGCTGGTGTTGACATACCGAGACCTTGATGCGTCAGCCCAGGCCTGGTAGCACTCCTGCTTAGAGCGTGATCCTATTTTACAAGAGCGACTAAACCATGACTAGGATCTGCCTACAATAGGCATCACAGAGGATGGAATAAATAGTTCCATACCCTGAAGTACCACATCAGCTACAGAATCGGGAACAACGCTGGGATCTTCCGGCGAGAAGCAACCCCCCCCCCCCCTAAGGGAAGAATGCATAAAAAGACCGCATCCCGTCCCAATTGGCTGACATATAGTGCCAAAGATGATGGCAAGCTGCAGATGACAACTGCGATTTGAGCGTGAGTGGCACCGTACTCCGGATCAGACAATGGTCCTAAGCGCTCAGAGGGGCATCGACGGAGACCTGATATCCGTCCGGATAAGAGGTCAGCAGAAGGTCCAACAGGAAAGGAACATGATCCTTCGCATCTGGGACCCGCATAGGCAAAGTAACCAGTTATGTTACACCATATGCGAAGGAAAAGTCAAAGACAAATCTCCCACTAAGATCGGTTAAACGAGAACCAGCCATTCAGGGTGGTGGGTGTTAATACAACCGAGTATCACGATCTCTGTGGATGGGACCTGTTGTAGCACAGAGTTTGCAGCCATTTGGACGTGCTCGATGAGTCGGTCTGTGTCAGCATTACCGCAATGGGACCTATAGAGGCACACGTAGACGCGGGGATTGTCGTCGCTGTCTACGCGCAGCCATAGGATGGACAGGTCCGTACCTTCAAGACTGCCTAGTTGTCGAAAACCAATGTTCTCTCTGACGTATACGCAAACTCCAGCCCAGGGCACAAAGGAGTCTTCTAATTTTACTCCGAGTAGTAGAGTTTTGAAGTATCTGCCGAAGAGGACACCTGAGTCTCGGTTAAAAATAGCAAGGCCGGCTTCGCCGTCTCTAGATGGTATCGGACAGCGTTAAGATTCGAATGATGTCCCCTGATGTTGCAAAAATTTACGGATAGCGTGACAGGGGTCGCCTTGGTCTTATTGCTTCGCTTGCCCCGAGCAGTATTAGTTGCGAGCGGAATTTTATATTTTATCTTAATAGCACAAAGCTTTTGAATATTTTTTTATAAAATAAGTTTTACAAAACAGTAAACAGTCCATCTGATGGCTAGTGAATGTTATGGCCCAGATACAGCTACAAATATTATCAACTAAAAAGCAAAATGCAGATGTGTTATAATTTTTAATTAAAATAGCTATTAAATTAATCGTTTCATGTAAATATAAATGAATAGGAGTGAAATGTTATATATTATTGTACTCCAATAAACAAGAAAGTAAATACATAAATTATCATATAGAAATACAGTTGACGGCCTTATAGCTAAGACGCGATTTATACCAGTTAACCATATCATCATCATCATCAGAATCATTACAGCCCTTCACAAGTCGAGTGCTGAACATAGGCCTCCCCCAAGGAATGCCACAAAGCACGTTCCTGAGCCACCTGCATTCATCGACTTCCTGCATGTCTTACCAGGTCGTCACTCCATCTAGCTATCACTTCAGAACCTTCTACTTCATCGGCTGTTGGTTCTTCGAGCTAAATGGCCGGCCCATTGCCACTTCAATTTACTAATCCGTTGGGCTATGTCGGTCACTCTGGTTCTTCTGCGGATATCCTTATTTCAAAATTTAAAAAAAAAAACTCCGAGCATAGCCCGCTCCATATCACGCTCAGTGACCTTGAGCTTCCTCATACGGCTAGCAGTGAAGGATCAGTCTAAGTTTCATAGATCATCAGTGGCAGCACGCACTGGTTGTAGAGTCTCGTTTTCAAGTTTAGAGGTATACCTGACGAGAAGATGTGCCGTAATTGCCCGAACGCTGCCCAGCCGGGTTGAAGCCGTCGAAGTTCGACTTACCTAGTCGGACTATTTGTCCCAGGTAAACATACTCGTCAACAACTTCGAGCTTACTGCTCCCAACAACTACCGGCATAAGTGTGACATGGACGTTACACATGATCTTTATTTGGTCCATGTTCATCCTAAGGCCTATTCGTTAGTTGTTGTGAGAAATGTTTTATTCAAGAATTATTTTAATCATTGTAAATTACTGTCGGCACAAAAGGTACGCTTAGTATAAAAGTTAAATTACTAAAGCTCTTATCAAAAGTATCATTCTCTCACCCACAAAGCGTAGACCAAAACAAAAGACTCGCTAACTGATCGCTAACTGACCGCAACTTCTCTGCAACAAAAGACTTAATACCTATTTACCTTTTTTGTAATGGAAAAAAATGTAAGTTAGATATTTATCTCAATTGAAATCTCTATCTATCTATCTCAAGTAATCTATCTCAGTATTCATTGTACATAATACATTGTACATTACTCATTATACATTGTTTGCGTAAAGATTGTGAATAAGACACACACACGAAATCCAACCAACGGTCAAAATTACCGCAGATGTTATAAATTATGGTTACTAGTGAGTTTAATAATTTTTAGGTTTTTGTACACCTCCAGACGACACCACAGGACTTGAGCAGTTTTAAAATCAGTCGAAAACATTAAATTCACTCAGCTTCATATAATTCTACTAAAAAAAAAGAATAATTTCTAAATTCACTGCATCAATGCAGTGCTTGTGTAAAATAATTATATTTTTCGACGTATTAACTTTTATTTTCTTTAAAATGTCATTAAATACATTTCATATATATATATAATTACCAAATAACATAACTATATTTATTACTATAGAAGTACTGATAATTGTACATTGTTATTATTAGGTAATACTTTTTTGTACACATCAAAATGTCATCGTAAAATTTCACCGGAATTATTTTTTTTCTCAGCACCAAATCGACTTTTACATTTGAAATGTTTCAAAATGTATCCGTATCATATAGTGTTACATTATTCATGACGATCAGACGTTTTTTGTTAAAAATTCAAGAAAAATACAGTGTGAATAAAGTATTGTTTTTTATGAAAGAGAATGGCGACAAAACTCGTACTTAAATATGGAGAAAATTATATAATATATATGCGTGTGTTTATGTTAATAATGCGGGGATATTTTCTGTAGTTGCTACGCTTGGCAGGAGGGTTGGCAACCGCAGGAAGATGTTGCTGCCTGTCTCCTAGCTTAGTTTCTTTCTAGGTCTCTTAAAAGACCCACGGCATTTTTCCAGTGACGACATGATATTTTAGACTTGAGGCAGTGGTCCTTTGCTGCTGACCGTATAAACTTAAGGCCGCTTATCGAGTTATAGGAGGGTGTAGTGTTATGGTACTTACTTATCATTTTACACTATTTTAAATTTATTTTTCCATTCTGTTTTTGATTTTCTGCATTCATATTTTGCATCACCTTTATTTCCATAGGATCCTGTAACGTTTTTGGACCATAATAGCACAATAACAGGTCATTTTCACTTCGTATTTTCACGCTTTTTAAATCGGTGTCAATAGAGTCTACCTTTGTTGATCTTTTATTAAGTTCTCCGTAACTCTGCAATTTCGGGTTTCGTGCGCGCTGTTGCTCTACCTTTTTTCCTATATCAATAATATCTCATTTCTTACTTAAATCTTGCCGTTTTTCAATTATGAGCCTGAAACCAAAAATTGACATGTTTTCACATCGTTGTTTATCTGGTTGTCATGGCAATTTTTATTGAAATTCGTTACCGGTTACTTCAATATTTCCACATAAATACTCTTTTCCTCTTAGCCATTTACAAAAATTTGCTTTTTTATTTGAATAATTTCCCGTTCTCTCTAAAACGGTATAAAAGCCAAACAATCGGCCAATAAATAAAGTCTCGCTTCAGCTTCCAAATGGGAAGCATCTCATAAAGGCCCTATCCCGGGGCCGCACTGCCCCGGGATCCTGCAGGCCAGGCGCATCCTGCAAGCCTCTGTCTTCACCTGATGTCGTCGCCTAGCCTACTCCAAGCGCGAGGCCGCACTGCTCCGGGATCCTGCAAGTCTCTGTCTTCACCTGAAGTCGTCGCCTAGCCTACTCCAAGCGCGGGGCCGCACTGCTCCGGGATCCTACAAGCCTCTGTCTTCACCTGAAGTCGTCGCCTAGCCTACTACAAGCGCGGGGCCGCACTGCTCCGGGATCCTGCAAGCCTCTGTCTTCACCTGAAGTCGTCGCCTAGCCTACTCCAAGCGCAGGGCCGCACTGCTCCGGGATCCTGCAAGCCTCTGTTTCACCTGAAGTCGTCGCCTAGCCTACTCCAAGCGCGGGGCCGCACTGCTCCGGGATCTTGCAAGCCTCTGTCTTCACCTGAAGTCATCGCCTAGCCTACTCCAGGCGCGGGGCCGCACTGTTCCGGGATCCTGCAAGCCTCTGCCTTCACCTGAAGTCGTCGCCTAGCCTACTTCAAGCGCGGGGCCGCACTGCTCAGGGATCCTGCAAGCCTCTGTCTTCACCTGAAGTCGTCGCCTAGCCTACTCCAAGTGCGGGGCCGCACTGCTCCGGGATCCTGCAAGCCTCTGTCTTCACCTGAAGTCGTCGCCTACGCCTCCATCCACTAGTGCTCGTGCTATCTTTAGCCGCTGTGCGTGCTTGCTCCAGACGCTACGAGCGTTTACTCCAGGCGCTGAGAGCGCCTAATCAAGGCGCCTCGTGTGCCTACTCTGGGCGCTGCGTGTGCCTACTCCAAGCGCAGCGTGTGCCTACTCCAGGCACTGCGTGTGCCTAGACCAGGCGCTGCGTGCCACCACCGCCAAGCGCGGTGTGCCACTTTGATCTTCAGGCTCCGCTTCAGTATTCATATTATCTTTATTTTCTATTTAATTGTATATAACGTCACCCATCACCATCATCATACTTCATTTTTTTATATAAAATTGTAAATATCTTTTTAAAATTTTAAATATATTTGAATAAAACTGTTTTTTTACGAATTTTATCGCGTTTATTTTATTATTTTTATTCCCGACGTTTCGAGTGCTTTTCAGCAACCCATGGTCACGGGGGGGACTGACGCGATAAAATCCGTAAAAAACAGTTTTATTCAATGTGTAGTGTTCGCGTAAATATAAGAAATCATTTTAAATATATTATTTTTTTGTTCTATTTTTGTTGTTTCATTGTTGATAGGTTAGGTTCTTTTTTTTATTGTCGCTTCACGACAAGGGCTAAGAGTTCATTCCCGTGAAAGAGTTTATGACGATGATATCTGCAGAAGAACTAGAGGTAAAACCAGAAACCAAGTGAGCTGAAGTGGCAATAGGACAACCGATGGGGAAGAACCTCTAGAAGTCGGAGAAGGAGAGTGGTATCTTAAGCAGCGACTAATTGAAACTGAAACAGAAGATTGGTAGCAGAATCTTGCTGAACTACTCGAAATAATAAATAACTGCGGTTGCAACCTGCATGCCATGCTTTGTAACTATGAAATGTAAATTACTTCATAGGAGGGAAAATAAATTGATTTATAAGACAATTTATGAGGGAGGTGTTTGTTCAGCAGTAGACTTTGATGAGGACAGGCTAAGGCTGTCATTAATTAATTACATGATCCTAAGAGTAGGTACATCCAACTACCTTCCCTGCTGAAAAGGATGTTCGGATAGACTAAAATTTTTCAAAATGTTATCCTTAGATAAACGTAGGGAGCTAACAGACTTGTTTTTTTTTTTTGTATAAAATTCTCAACAATAGAATTATTTACCCTCAGTTAATGATCTCATTTGATTTTAGCGCGCCTTCAAGATATCCGCGTCATCCGATAGCACCACTGAGACCACCAACCCGCAGAACCGTTCTTGGCTCCAACTCTCCAGTACCCAGACTGTGTAAGCTGCTAAATAGCTACAAACACAGAGTACAAAAAAGATCATCGACAGTATGACTAGTACTTAATTTTGTGCAACCAGCTTGTGTTTTCTTTTACCATGCGGATTATGTACCATGCATGATTATTACAATGATTTTTTTTCCTTTTAAAATTGTTAACTTTATTTAGCAAAATCAAAACCCACTTAAATTATTGTTATATTGCATGCTGTGTTTACTAGTAAGTAGTCACTACACTTAGCTTAAGAAACTTTTCTGTTATTTAATTATTTATTTCTGGTATTGTGTAAGTTTACTGTCAGTAAACCATACGAATAAAATAAAATAAAATAAAAAAATTAGATCTCAGTCTGCTCCTTGACAATGGGAGCTGCAAAGCACTCGAAACGTCGAGAATTAAAATAAGCCAAATTAATTATTATCAAATATTATATTTAAATCTGTAAAATATTCGAATATAAAACATTGCAATGAAAGTTTTATTCATTATGTAGTTTAATAGAATAATCTTGCATTTCTGTAAATATAACAGATTATATATAACAGACCGGGGAGAACCACGCTTTCGCAGAATACCAGCGTAAAATAGCAGCTTGACACTGCTGTGTTTCATATGTTGAGTGTAGAGAACCGGAGACCCATTTTACTGGAAAAGAGGCATTCCATCTTAGTCCTCACGGGTAACGACCCATTTGCATTTTGATTCTATGTTGAGGATAAATGTAGATGTCTATGGGCCGGAGCAACCACTTACTATCAGATGGACTGTGTGCTCGTATGTCACCCTTCCCCCCCAAAAAAAGAGATTATGCATCCATCCTTCCATCCATACATTATACTGAAGATTATGCTATGCTATAACATATGCTATAAGATTAACTTACAAGGAATTTTTTTTTATATTAAACGAGCATGCGGCACATCTTTTTTTAAGGATGGGTTGACAAGCCAACGGGCCAACTTCCTGACTCCTTTCTGCTACTGAGAATTTTTTGACTGATAAAAACCAATAACCATTTTAGAGCCGACACGGGATTCGAACCTGGGACCTTATGACCAGCAACCGCGCTTACGATCACTAGACCAATTGACAAATATAAAGACTATTGTCTAATTAAATATAAATAAATATTGTCATTTAGAGTTATTAACAAAGATATAATAAGAAATCTATACGTTTTAATTAAAGTCGGTTTGCTAAAGTTTGTGATAAGAGAAACGAGCGACGGGCTATTGTGCCTCCATAAATACTGGAAATGCAATAAAAATCTAAGCACGTTGTTTCGCGTTCACATTTAAATTGGAGGGGTTTAATCAAACCCATTCTAATTGGAAAACTTCGCAACCACCATTCATTTCGACTGTCAGTAGAAGGAATTGGATTGAATTCACTGGGATTTTAAGCTACGTAAGCAAGCATGTTCACTTATATATATATGCACTTACTACCGTACGTTAATTTATCTGACCATTTCGTCCCGTGAGAGACATAACAGGCGACTATGAGAAACACAAAAAATCTTATGGCTTCCGATAGATGACAGAGTAACCATACCATACAACGTTGACAATCATACATTCATTCATTACAGTCTTTCAAAATCCACACTGAATATAGGCCACCTCATAGAATGCCTCATAAGGAAGATATTTGCCATAGTTAACACACTTGGTATTCGCGTTGGCAACCATATTTTTTATGTTCTAGTTTTTTATTATCAAGACACCGCTGTCTGTTTCCTGGTTTATTTGCCTCTGCCACCTCTTAGACACTAACAGATAATAGGTTTGTGAACATACACAACCATTATATAGTAAAACTTACCATACAAGGTTTAAAACACAGACTGTAAGGCTCCTATGACATTACTAAGAGGAGTCAAGACGTTTTGATTTTTGTTAAAGGTGTCTACCCGCTACAGTAGACACCAGTTTAGACTGTCTACTATAAACTGAGACTGTAGATTGTTAAATTTAGTATTTTAATAATTATTTTTTGGCATTAGATAAGCCAGCAAAGTGAAAATGACTGAAAAATTTTAAATTTTAACATTTTTAAAAATATTTAAAGTATTTGGAGATAAAAACTGCGCTTTGTGCTATACTGTAGTGAATGGGTATTTAATGAAAACACAGTAATCCCCAGCCCCAGAGGAAAAAGCAATCGTACAATGTCAATATTTATAAACGAACATTTGTTCATTACTGAGGCCAAAGAGAAATTTAAATTCAGTTCTAACAACAAAACATCATAGTTTTAATATTTGGCTGTTCTTCTCGTATCTACAGAAATAATGATCGTAAATTTTACACATTTAAAAAACATATTTTCTAAGATTTATCTCGCAAAAAAAATCATAGAGAATTAATTTCTGTGGATTAAAGAACAAAATCATGACTTTGAGAACTGAAATTATTCTCCAGTTTTACATCCAAATTCATTCAAGGCAGCATCCCCACCAGATGAGTATTTAGTCAAGTTTTAGCCTAAAAATATTTGAAGAAGACTTTTGTAAAGAGTAATGCAAATCAGGCAGTCTTAGGGGAAGGCCTATATTCAGAAGTGAATTATAAATAGACCGTAGGAAATGCAAGAATGAATACTTCCAAAGATTACAACCGTTGTTATGAAAAACCGCTAACGACCGCCGACGACCGCTAACGACGCACACCAGCTAGTCCCCGTTGGTGTGGAATGCAGCGCGCAAAGCGGCGATGGGGACCGCCACCCGTCACGCACAGCCCGATACGGCGGAAGGTGGAGGACAGAGTGCAGAGTTGGCACGTGGAATGTTAGAGGAGGCATGAAAGATAAGATGAATGAGTTGATTGAAATAATGAAAGAAAGAGAATTAGGTGTCGTGTGTATGTCGGAGACCAAACGGAAGGGCAGTGGTACTGAAGAGCTCCCTGGCGGGGCGTTAGCTCTATGGTCCGGAGTCCCGGAGAGCGAGAGCGCCCGCCAGGGAGTGGGGGTGCTGCTGTCGTATCGGTTGGTCGATGTTATGACTGAATATAAGGTTGTGAACTCAAGACTTATCTGGGTTCGCTTTAAATTGGGACTGACGAAGTTATTCCTTTTGGCTGTTTATGCGCCGGTAGCTTCGTCGTCCAGGGCTGAGCTGGAGGAGTTTTGGGAGAATGTAAGAGAAGTTCTAGATTTGGCTAGGGGAAACGAAAGAATTGTTGTATGTGGTGATTTGAATGGATGGGTTGGTACCGCTCGACCAGGGTACTAGTCGGTGCTTGGAAAGTTTGGCGATAAAAGGGTTAATGATGCTGGCAAGCTTATACTGGCGGTATGCAAGGAAAAGGGTCTTCTTGTGACAAACACTATGTTTAATCACAAGAAAATCCATATGTATACTAGAGAAAGAAAGAATGAGAGAAGTATGATCGATTTGTTTCTGGTGGATGACCGACTGCGAAAACAGGTGATGGATACGCGAGTGTTCAGGGGTGCTGACCTGGGAACGGATCACTATCTAGTGATTACTAGATTTAGGGGTCTGTTCGCGGGTTGGCGCTACCGGACGGCGGTAACAGAACCACAGTCGGTCTGTCGCATCCGAAGCTGGAAGCTTCAGGAAGCGGATACTAGGGACAAATATCATGCGAGGGTAGCCGAAAAGCTTGACACCATCGATGGCTGAAATGAGTGTGTGGCAAGAACATGGCAGAACCTTAGGGATGGAATGGTAAGTGCAGCGGAAGAAGTGTGTGGAACGATTAAAAGAGGCAGTAGTAAAAGAAGAGATGCATGGTGGAATGATGAAGTGAAAGAAGCTGTAGAGAAGAAGAAGAAAGCAAGGTTAGACTACTTGGCCTCTAGTAATGATAAGGATATGAGAGAGAAAATGAAAGAAAGATATAAGCTGCAGAAAGTTCACACGAAAGCATTGATTGAGGAAATGCGTGAAAGGTGTAGAATGGAAGCGGACGAAAGGTTGTCGCACAACTTTAAGGAGAACTCCAAACTCTTCTGGAAAGAAGTTGGAAGGACCCGAAGTGGTGCGACGGCCTTAAGAATGAACAAAGTGCTTTCGAGAACTAATGACGTCCTCACAGAAAAATCGGACGTCATGCAGCGATGGAGCGAATTTTATAGAGAAATGTATGCGTGTGATGATCTTAGTGAGGGATCCGGGGATGACGCCGTGACTGGTACGCCAGACCTGGACCTCGATGACACTGAGGTCATCAGTATGAAAGAGATTGAACGTGCGATTCGGAGTTTGAAATGTGGTAAGGCTGAGGGACAAGACAGAGTTACTGCTGAAATGGTCAAGTATGGTGGGCCTCGCGTCTGGGACAGCTTTTATCTGCTGTGCAATTTGTGCTGGCGGACGGGGGATGTCCAGAATGATTGGCGATCCGCAGTCATTGTGCCTTTATATAAAGGTAAAGGTTCACATTTTGACTGTGGGTGCTATCGGGCGATCAGCTTGACCAGTTTAGCAAGTAAAGTTTACTCGAAGGTTTTGACACGTAGGATGCAAGAGAAATCGGAAAGATTTCTATGGGAGGCACAATGCGGATTTAGACCTGGAAGAGGATGCACGGATCAAATGTTTTCTCTACGCATGATCACGGAAAAGCTTCTGGCTGCTAACCAGAAGATTTTCTGTGCTTTTGTGGATCTTGAGAAAGCATTTGATAAGGTTGTAAGGAAGAAAATGTGGGAACTGTTGCCGGGGTACGGTGTGGATGGTCGATTGCTAAGGGCTGTGCAGTCACTTTACTGTAACTGTAAAGCCTGTGTGCGGGTAGGGCATGACCTGTCACCCATGTTTAGCGTCCAAACGGGCGTGAAACAGGGTTGTGTCATGTCTTCCTGGCTGTTCATACTGTATCTCGACAGCTGTTTACAGAAGCTGAAAGACAGCTGTTTGGGTGTGAAATTAGGTGACATAAAAGTAAATTGTCTGCTGTATGCTGATGATGCAGTGCTTATTGTACCATCAGAGGCAGAACTGCAGGCATTAGTCACGTGTATGAAAGAGGAATGTGAAATTAAAGGTCTCCGTTTGAATGCTAATAAAACTAAGGTTCTGGTATTTGAAAGGGACGAAGAGAGAACGAAGTGTGAAATATGGGTAAATCAGGAATGTCTAGAACAGGTAAATGAAATTGTATACTTGGGAAGTGCTTTTAGCCGGGATGGAAGATGTGATTTAGATGTGGACAGGCGTGTCGCTGCCGGGAACAAAGTCAATGGTGCCCTGACTGCGTTAGTCAAAAGGCAAGGCGTAGTGAAGAGTGCACGCCTTGCAATACATAACGCAGTGTTGGTACCGACTTTGTTATATGGCAGCGAAACCTGGGTGTGCCAGAAGAAGCATAAAAGCAAGTTGAATGCAGTGGAGATGCGATCTCTTCGTAAAATGTGCGGCGTTACCATGGCCGACCGAAAGCGAAACGAAGAGATTCGCAATATGGCAGGTTTGAAAGATGATCCTGTCACAAAAATTGATAAGGGCGTGCTTCGATGGTTTGGGCACGTTGAGCGAATGAGTGAAGACCGAATGGTGAAGAAAATATATAGCGCGAAAGTTAATATTAAAAGGTGTCGAGGTAGACCGAGACTAACTTTCGAAGACCATGTGAGCAAACTGCTCGAAGAGGGGAGGGTCAAGAGTACTCGGATACCTAGACGTGCATGTATGAAGAAGATAATGAATCTGAAAGAAGCGAAAGAGGTATGTAAGGATCGTGACACTTGGCGATCTGTTCTCTCTGGCTACCCCGTCAGGGATTGTGCGTGAAGATAAGTTTAAGTTTAAGTTTAAGTTATGAAAAACCCACTGCGTATAAAAGTTCAGTAAAAAGAGAATAGTTTTATATCCTATTTCAATTATACATCTAACCCCAATCACTCACGTGGCGCGCAAACATTCGACGAATGTTTACGCGCATTTGAAGGGTCGTCAGACATTGGGTTCGCATACACAATTTGCGAACCCGTTTGCACTTCTTTCTACACTAGTTTATGGGATTCTTTTGAGTATCCCAAATGGTCAATTTATTCTGCAGGAGTTCAACGAACTCCATGTTTTTCCAATCCATGATGAAGTTAGTTTAAATACGCTACACAGTAGACGTCACGAACTATGAAAATGGCGAAACGCATCTGGTCGCACGAATGTGTGGGAGACTTTTTTTATAGGATAAGGTTGACAAACGAGCACACAGTCCACCTGATGGTAAGTGGTTGCTGCGGCCCATAGACATCTACATCTATCCTCGTTTGCGAATCAAGATGCAGATGCGTTGTCACCCGTGAGGATTAAGATGGAATGCCTCATTTCCAGTAAAAAGGGCCTCCGGCCACCTGCACTCACCAAGCGAAACGCAGAGGTAAACCTCTACTTCACGCTGGTTTTCTGTGAGGTCGTGGTACCACCCCGGTTCGAGCCGGCCCATCCATGCGACAGCAAAAGCTGCCGCGTGGCTCTACCACTGTTGTAAAGACTACGCGAAGGATTGAGGTTCACGCGCTTTGATGTCCGTTAAAAAGCCTACACACAAGCACACAGCTTGGGAACCGCGAATGCAGCGAAAAATTTGCTTAATCACTTGCAAATGTCGTCCTACACTTGTGCGTTTGTGTATTCGTGCGTATGTGAGTGAATTGTGTTAGTGAAGTGACAGCCAAGCTTTGGCTCATTGTAATTACCTAAAATGAATTAGAATACCCTTTTTAGGCAAGTAGAATTAATTAAATAACTAAATTGACATTACAATGTCAATTAAATAATTACCACTTCTAATATAGTAAGCAAGTCTTATTAAACAGTAGTGACGTTTGTCGTACACCGTGTGTCACAAGATTAAATCCGTTATTAATTAAATTCGTAGTTGAAATATTCGCATACTTTAATTAAAGCTTCAAAGGTTTTGTAGGTGCATTGATGACAGATATAGAAGCGATGACATCGTTACAGATCGTAGAGATGTATTACAACATGGATCACAGCCTCGTTTGTTTAGTGTTCATATTACTGATCATGAGATCCCGGGTTCAAATCCCGGGTCTGGCCAAAATCCGTTATTGGGTTTTTATGTCATGAAATTTTCACTAGCAATCTGGAGTCAGGAAGTTGGCGGTATCTCACCCCCGTTCCTCGGAAAACACATAAAGCCGTTGGTCCTGCGCCCGATATCTTTTCGGTTCTGTTGGATTACCAAGAGTTAGGGAATAGAGAGTGCACCTGTGCTTGTGCATACACTCCGACACTATAATTCTGTCATGGAAAGATGACTAATCTCCTTTCAGACTGGCCGCCGTGACCGAAATTTGGTCTATAGGACATTATTATTACTATTTCTCAAAAATCAATATAATGTAAGACCAGTTTTTAAATTAACGTTTGCATGGATTATTAAAAAAACAATATTACTCAAATATTTTTTTTAGTTTCCAAACCTCTATCGATGAAATTAATACATCTGTATGTCAATTTTGCTGTATTCCACAATATGGTGGATTGTAAAACGGGGGATAAACAAAGTAGCAGATACTTTAATAAGAGACAGTTTCAAGTTGTGCAGAGACATTATGTGTGGGGTTCTAAATAAAAACCTAGCCTCTTAGTTGATTCTAAAATAAATCTTGCTTCTGGACGACAGTTTGAGTGTTCAGCAAAGTTTCTTTGTGACGCACAAAACTTTAACGCTTGTTATTTTGAATCGAATTTTCCAAACGAATCGTTCTTATACTTTTAATATTTTATAAATTTAAATTTAAAAAGTTTATGAGATAAAGTTAAATTTATAAGGAATTTCATAAATTTAAAATTTATAAGGGTTTCTCTAATCCCTCATTCTCATAAACCGATAGGACCTACGACTTCCTAACTCCGATCTGCTACTGAGAATTTCTTGTCAGAAAATCCAATAGCCCGAGACCTCATACATGCAGACATTTTTGTAAAAGTAAGGGTAGCTAGTGAGCACACAGGGTGAACAAATTGGAGACGATTGACATAGAGTTTTTATATAATATAGGGACTGAATAAATTAACCGACTTGGTATTACATGGATCTCTCACTACTTTTTACGGAAGAAGAACTGGTTGCGAGACATGGTTTTTCTTACAAGTTATGTTTTTGACGGCATTTTATTATACACGTAAAAATATTTTTTTTAATTACTGTAGAGACAATATCTAAAAGACCTTTAATTAACAATTCATCTTTAAAGAATATAGAAACCGATATTTTGAGGCCTTACATTAACGGAATATTTTGTCATTATCATGAAAAATACTGAGACAAAATAAAAAATGCATCAGCTATTCTACCTAGTGTTCAGAGATAAAATTACAGAGTCAAAACTAAGTAAGCATTTATGCTAATTCGGCAATGATTCTTGCTTAATAATTTTTTTTTTATAGGATAAGGGTGACAAACGAGCACACAGTCCACCTGATGGAAAGTGGTTGCTGCGGCCCATAGACATCTACATCTATCCTCGTTTGCGAATCAGAATGCAGATGCGTTGTCACTCGTGAGGATTATGATGGAATGCCTCATTTCCAGTAAAGAGGGCCTCCGGCCACCTGCACTCACCAAGTGAAACGCAGAGGTAAACCTCTACTTCACGCTGGTATTCTGTGAGGTCGTGGTACCACCCCCGGTTCGAGTCGGCCCATCCATGCGACAGCAAAAGCTGCCACGTGGGCTTTACCACTGTTAAAAATTAAAAATAAATGTTGTAATTTGCTACAGTGACACCGCAGCCTGTAGTATACGTTAGCCGACTATATTTTCAAGAGTATTTTACGTTGCCGCAACTTTCGAAAAATGTGACCTTTTTACCCGACTGCACTAGAAAGAGGTTTTTAGAGGCTATTTATGTATGTAAATACCTACTATTTATGTCTATTTCTTTGGTACGCTCTGTAGCCTAAATGGCTTCGTGGATTTTTAACATAAGAAGTGTCTTTAGATTTGTCTTAGTTGTTAAAGTATCATAGGCTATACATTATATCCTTTCAGTAAACTGTTTTACGTAGTCGGTCTTTTTTTCAATTTTGTTTTAGACTTTAAGGTGATGGCGAATTTTTATGCAAAATAAACGAGCACACAGTCCACTTAATGGTAAGTGAGTACTGCGGTCCAAAGATATCTCCATCTATCCTCGATTAGGCATCAAAATGCAGATGCGTTGTTCCCTGAGCTGACCCCTGAGGACTAAGATGGAAAGCCTCGTTTCCAGTAAAAAGGATATCCGGTTCTTTGCATTCATCGTACGAAACAGAGCAGCATTAAGCTACTATTTTATGCTGGTGTCTCTAAGAATGTGGTCCAACTCCGGTTTAGCCAACCAATCGAGCTGGAGCTACATTATAGCTGCTACACCACGTATAAATGTAGAAAAAATAGTGATGTTTTTGATTAATGTTTACTTCTTTATCCTTTCGATGTTCTTCCATCAAAATAATTTTTGTCCAAGGTCTTAACAATTTAATAGTGCTGCGGCAGCTGTTTTTTTTGAAAACATATGCTATGTCGGTGATCGTTTTGTTGCTGCAGCCTATATTAATATATTTTATAGGATAGAATGACAAACGAGCACACAATCCACCTGATGGTAATTGGTAGCTGCGCCCCATAGATATCTACATTTATCCTCAACAAATAATCATAATGCATTTGCGTCGTCACCCGTGAGGACTAAGTTGGAATGTCTCTTTTCCAGTAAAATGGGTCTCTGGTTCTCTACACTCACCATACGAAATACAGCAGTGTCAAGCTACTATTTTATGCTGGTATTCTGTGAGAGCGTGGTCCTTCCCCGGTCGAGCCGACCCATTCGTGCTACAACTATACTACTAATATAGCTGCAGCATCGGTCTGCCACGTTCGATTAATTCTCTTCATGTTGATTTTATTGTGCTGTATTATTTTGTGGCCAAATAAATATTAGTTTCTATTGAATAAAATTAATTTTACGGATTTTATCGCATTTAATTAACATATTTTATTAATTCCCCACGTTTCGGGTGTTTTCCAGCACCCATGGTCACGGGGGCTGAGGTGATTGACGTCCCGATGTCAGAGTTAACCCGAGTACCTTCAGCTTTTTTAATTAATAGTTTTGGTCCGATCTACACAGAATGAACTTACTGTGTCTTGAATTCTTGCAGTGGTATGCTTGGGTTTAGTTTTAATTTTATTAGTTACAGGATCGCAAGCAGGGGGTAGTACCCAGCCTCCCTCTCTATTGAAGTTAGGATGTTTTTTTACTTTCATTAGACTCACGTATCATCCTTGGCAGGAATCGATGTTTTTCACGAGAATTTGTTGTTTCGAGGAAGCGTTTAGATCTTAAATCAGGCAAGCAAAAGGTTGTTAATAACGGTGATTCAGCAAAAACGTACAAATCTATGTTTCATAAATAAAACCAATCGTCTAGTGATCTATATTTGTTTGTTTTATTGACATTTGATTATAAGAATTGCATGGAAACTTTAGATAAACGTGAAACAACTAAACACAATCAGTGAAAAATTAACATGTAGATAAATACCAAAAAATAACAAACAAATCAAATGTCCAACACCTATGTCAACGTACGAACGGAACGCAACCATTGACAACAGACGCGAGTAATAAACAACGTGCGGTCTATAACCTGTCAAAACAATCTCTGGACGACGCGACAATAAAAGTTTTTTTTTTTAAGTTGTTTAAGACTTTACCTCTCTCTCAAGGGGCCAAAGTCATACCGTCGAGTCTACTGCTTTCGTCTCTAAATATTTCACAAGGCTCTAGAAACGAGAAAACTTTTACAGAGACAAGAGCTCTTTGGGTAACATTGTTCAGAAAAACGGTTGCTGGACAACTTACCAGCACTTATCTTACATTGCAGACGTTTGTTCCCTCGGTGGAGACGCTTGCTGGAAACATTTGTCGGCAACAACGGAAACAAAAGTAGGTAACTTTTGTTAAGTTGTAAACAGTTGGAAACATAAATGTTGTCAACATGTTTGGTGGATACGCGGCTTTACGTGCATACACACACGTTTTTTTATATATTAGATTATATTCTATTTAAATAATTATTAATGGTTAATTGAAATATTATACTCCTATAGACGTGGATGTGTGATATTCACGTAGCATGCGGTAAATCAGTAAATCAATTAAAATGTAAATAAATCTTATATCAATGAATAAATTAATGACACTAACCGAACAAACACGTATCTTGTGTAAGAAATGCTCCATGATGATGATGTGGCAACAATCACAGCGTACGAATCTACTTTTATTTATTAATGTGAGTTTAATACATTCATTCACGTCTATTTATATAAAATTGTTGTTAATTTGTTAGTGATCGGGTAAGTTCCGAATGAAGTGATTGTTGGTTGGTCACCGATGGTTTAGAAATATGCTAGGTGCTAGGATCCAATAGGTGACATTGTAGTAAAATTACTAACAAATTCTATATTAATGAAGCAATTGTGGTGGCTTAGTGCCAAAAAATAAAATCAAAAATTTCGATCTAACAGACGGCGCTGTAGTCGAGCAGTTTATGCGTTATATATTTACATTTAAATGATAATAAAAATGTAATATAGATTTATAAATTCTTTCTAAATGCTGTTTGAAAAATAATGAATAAAAAATTATTTTTCCATTGATTCAAACAAAATAGTATGATTCAAAAGCATTTTAAATAGACAGTATTAATTACGTTAAATTAAATTTTAAGTCAAAAACTGCATCAAATTCGACTCTAAATACTCTCAAATACTCGTTTTCTTTTAAAAGGCTACTTTTGTCGCCTGTATGCCCGAATGCCCTGTTCTGAAATTCTGCTACGGTTGTTTATACGGCGCTTACGTCTCATAGACGATAGAATTGTATCCTATATCACTTTTCGTACGTTACCCTAAACTGAGCTCCAGTATATTTATTTAAAGTTATTTCTATAGTTCGATGTGAAGTTAATGAAATAGTGAACACAAATAAATGTAAATATGACTTATATATAGAATAAGGGTAACAAACGAGCAGACAGTCGACCTGATTAAAAGTGGATTCTGTGGCCCATGGACATCTACATCTATGATCAAAAAAAGACTCAACATGTTGTTGCATCGCCACCCCTGATAATTAAAATGGAATGCCTCGTTTCCAGTAAAAAGAATATCCAGTTCTCTTCACTCACTATATGAAATACAGTAGCAAAAATCTACTTAAAAAACTTAATTACTCTAATATAGCGCCGAGTGTTAGATCGAGATTTTTTGATTTTATTTTTTGGCACTAAGCCATGGTGGCTTATTGCTAAAAAATTGTTTCATTTATATATAATTTGTTAGTAATTTTACTACAGGACATAGTTCTATCCCATCGTTAACCAACGAATAATCACCACATTCGGAAGCTATCCAATCACTAAAATATGCAACAACTATTTAAAATAAATTGATATGTATGAATGTATTAACTCACATTTATAAAAAAAAATATATTTCTACGCTGTGATTGATGCCACATCATCATCATGGATCATTTCTTACCCAAGATGCGTGTTTGCTTGTTTAGTGTCATTAATTTATTAATTAATGTAAGATTTGAAGACTTTTTATTGTAATTTTATATATTATTAAACTGTACGCTCAACATAAGTATATTTTGTTAAATTTAGTTCAAATTAAGTTAGTAGTAGTAAGCAAATTATTGTTAATTCTTAATGAGAAATATAGATCTTAAACTATAAGTATGTTAGAAACGTAAATGCAAATTTAAGTGCTGATTTACCATGAACTCGGTGAATACCGCGCATCCACGTCCAAAGGAGTATAATGTTTTAAGTGACCATTAACAGTTTTTAAATAGAATATAATATAACATATATAAATAACGTATGAGTGTAGTACTTTTGTACGCACGTAAGAAGATACACTTCTTTAGCGTAAGAAAACAAAAATAACTAAAAAAAATCGGTTGTCTGTACAGTCGGTTTACTGACGACAGTTGAACGTGACAACGTCATAAAAAAATATTTAAAATCGAAAGAAACATTACCTTTATCGCCGCTATTATCGTTGCTATAAACAATTGACACCATATTCGCTCGCACAGTCGCTCCTTCCGCGCTCTCGCTTGCACTTTAAATGGAACGCCTGGGTAACGCCGCATGAGTCATGTTTTTTCGTGCCGGCAGCCAGCTTTATCGATTTATAAGACGTTGTCACGTCAATAATACCTTGAATATAGTTATCAGTACAGTTGACAGACAATTACCAACTAAAGTTGTCGTTTTTAGATTTCGGTGTGTGCGCGCATCGCAACAACCTCATACCACAGAGTAAAGAGTAAGGACTAGAGGTGAAGCTTCTTAACAACGTCGTTAATGTATACCTATTCTGAAAGGGTTGTTACATGATGCATGTGAAAAAATTAAGAAAAAAAAATTGTATAGCATAAGACAACATGTGTATTAATCATAACTTACATTAATGTAACAACATATCTATTAATTGTTCGAAATCAAGAGCTGGTTTTGGTGTAAGTGGTGGTGTTGGTAGACATGGCTGTGATGGTGGTCGTGGGCAGTGACGGTGGTGGTGGTGGTGTAAGTAATGGTGGTGGTGTTGATGGAGCCACTGTTGGTCCACTGCCTACTACCACTAGCTATGATACTACCACGTCCACCACCACTGACACCGTCAGCAACACTATCCACTAACACCAGCGTCACTTCCAATATCACCAATCCCCCAGCCCCACCACCCCCACCAATGTCTGTCAATTGTATTCCAACCATAATAACCAACTAGGTGAGACCGACTTCATTACTCGGCGACGTACCTATCTAACACATTCTCACTTACCTATCAATGTTATTACTTAGTTTTATTGTATATAATACGTAAAAATGTACTTACTTTACTTGATATCTCGAGTACAAAAAAGGAAATATCCTTATTTTCTCTTGAATTATTTATAATAACTTAATTTTTAATTATTTTAATTAAAACACTTAAATCTAATTATTTAATAATTGCAAAAAAAAACTTAATAAACTAACTGATGCATAAAATTTCGAAATATTGTTGGTCTATTTATTTAAATACGCACGACTAACAGCCCTTTCATTGATACTCTGACAGAGCCGGTGCAAGCCGGTTTGTACCCTGACGGGGCGTCGGTGAACCTGTCGGTGAGAGCTCACGCACACATCGCTGCTCTATGTATGGGTGTATTAGCAGCGAGCCGTTTGTATGTAGCTTCCCCTCTGGTCGGTTTCTTTACTCGTGTGCTCATGCTGTAGTTTTTAGGTGTCCGTGTGCGCGCGCATCTTAAAAAATTCTCTCCTAAAAATCTGCTTTTATACATTCATTTTAGTGTACGTATTAGGCCGTGGCCGTCGTAAGCAGTGGTAGCTCAGAGGCTTAGCGCTCGCTGTAAGCTTCACAGTACTCGAGCAACCCGGGCTCGATTCCCGCCGGCACCAATGAAATTGTTAATTGCAATTTTAAGTGCTGATTTACCATGTGCTCGGCTGTGAAGGAAAACATCGTGAGGAAACCTGCATGTCTGAAAAATAAAAATATAAATATTTCGAAGACATGTGAAGTTCGCCTACACGCATTAGGTCAGCGTAGTGGACAACTCCTTGCCCTAAAACCCTCTCAGAAATGAGAGGAGGCCTGTGCCCAGCAGGGGGACGTAAATAGGCTGCAACTTTACTTTACTTTTACGTATTCGGCAAATAAATAATTGTTCAATTGATTAATTTAATCAATGTTTACTTGATATCAGTAACATTTAAACGTATTGAATTATTTTTCTTCTTATCAGCTAGTAAATTATTGAAATAGATTTTTTATCAATAAAGAGTATAAAATAAATAATACTTATTGATAGTCATTCTTATGTTTAATTATTCACTGGTTTGAAATATACCTCTGTCCTGGGCAAAACAACCAAGAAATCCAGTGGAATTTTTTTTTGTTGAAAAAAGAACAATTTACAAATACATATTAAATTACACAACTATTTTACACAAAAAAAAATCAAATTGCTTATTAGCAAACGACATTCCGGGTGTTATTCGTAGTATTAACAGAATGAGTATCACATATTTTTTTACAACTACATATATTTAGCCATGTAGTGGCGGTCAAGAATATCCACTACCCCATATCCTCCCGTGGGTGTCGTAAAAGGCGACAAAAGGAAACAGGCAGAAGATGGGCAGCAGCATCTTCCTGATAATAGCCAAAATTACAATAAAAAAACTGCGGTTGCCAACCCGCTCGCCAAGCGTGGCAACTATGGCAAATACCCCCCAATGAATAGAGCAACAAACAGTCGGCCCCAGTCCCCGGCGGCCCCGCTATTCCTGGCTACGGTGGCGACCATGGTAACGGCGGGGCAGGGGGGTGCTAAGAATCTCCGGTGGAGGTTCGGTTGCCACCTTACACGACTCGACCTGGCAAAGTACAACGCACGCACCCTGAGGACTGACGAGAAGATCGTGGAGCTGAAGAAGAGATAGACAAGTTGCGCTGGCATATTATACGACTATCCGAAGTCCGAAGAGAGGGGGGAGGACACGGTAATCCTCGAATCCGGCAACTTGCTCTATCATCGGGAGGGCGACCATCTGTCCCAAGGAGGTGTCGGATTTATCGTCCACAAGTCTCTCGTTAACAAAGTTGTAAAGATCGGGAGTGTGTCGACGAGAGTTGCGTACCTTATACTCAGAATCACCAAACGGTATTCGCTGAAGGTCATACAGGTTTACGCACCAACCTCGGCACACCCCGATGAGGAGGTGGAGGAAATGTATGAGAATATCTCTAGAGCCATGCATTCCTCCAAAACCCAATATACGGTGTCAATGGGAGACTTCAATGCAAAACTAGGCACAAGAGAGAACGGTGAGCTGAAAGTAGGGAAATTTGGAAAAGGGCAACGGAACCCAAGGGGCCAGCAGCTGGCCGACTTCATGGAGAAAGAGGGACTCTTTATGATGAACTCTTTCTTCAAGAAGCGGCCCCACAGGAAGTGGACCTGGTCGAGCCCCGACGGTTCGACAAAAAATGAGATTGACTTCATTATGACGACCAAACGACAACTATTCAGTGATGTCTCAGTGATCGCGAGGGTGAAAACCGGCAGCGATTACCGAATGGTTAGAAGCACACTGAACCTAAACGTTAAGTTGGAGAGGTCTCGTCTAATGAAGTCAACGCTCCGTCCCCCTCGTGCTCTAATCCAAAGTCCCGAAACCTTTCAGCTCGAGTTACAAAACCGTTTTCAGTGCCTAGAAGACTGCAATGAAGTGGACGATATGAATGACAAGCTCGTGGAAACTGTCCATGCGGTCGGAAATAAGTTCTGCAAGACCCGCCGCAGAAGAACACAAAAACTCTCCGATCACACTCTTAATCTCATGGCTGTTAGACGGGTGATGAGGCTACATTCTTCAACAGATTTGACAGCATACAGACAACTGAACAGACAGATCTCCAAATGCATGCGGCGGACTTACGCAACTTCAATACAGCTCGTATTGAAGAAGCAATCGAGCGGAACCAAGGCTCCAAAGTCTTTGCCAGAGATCTGTCTGCCAGAAAGAGCCAACTGTCAAAGCTAAAGACCGAATGCATCGTTTCCGGGGCACCTGAGATTTTGAGTGAGATTGAGAGGTTCTATGTGCAGCTGTACACGTCATCGTTGGAGCCACACGCAAGTGTGAGTAACGATCCAAGAGCGAGTCTTATTCGACACTATTCCGAAGATATCCCGGACGTCAGTCTGAGCGAGATTAGAATGGCTCTCCAGCACCTTAAAAACGGCAAGGCCCCAGGCGAGGATGGAATTACAGCGGAGCTTCTGAAAGCGGGTGGAACACCGGTACTTGAAGTCCTTCAGAAGCTCTTTATTTCCGTCCTCCATGGTGGCATTACACCGGAGTCGGGGAGCAGAAGTGCGGGTGGTCTTGTTCTTCAAGAAAGTTGACAATGCTTTCTTGAAGAACTACAGACTGATTTCCCTTCTAACCGCGTCTACGTTATGTTTTCGAGAGTCATTACGAATCGTCACGCACGCAGACTTGACGACTATCAGCCTCCTGAAAAAGCCGGTTTCCGAAAGGGCTTTAGCACCATCGACCACATACATACCCTTCGGTAAGTTGAACAGAAGTCCAAGGAGTACAATTTGCCACTATGCCTGGGGTGTAAGACAGGGTGACGTTATATTCCCGAAACACTTCACCGCTGCATTGGAAGACATTTTCAAGCTTCTGGACTGGAAAGGATACGGTATTTACATCAATAGCGAGTACATCACTCACTTTCAATTTGCTTACGATATAGTCCTTATGGCAGAATTGGTGGAGGACCTAAGCACTATGCTCAATGACCTCAATAGTGTCTCCAACGGATAGGTCTTAAGATGAACATGGAAAAAACAAAGATTATGTTTAATGACCATGCACCTATGCCGCTAGTTGTTGGGAGCACTAAGCTCGAAGTTGTTGACGAGTATATTTACTTGGGACAAATAGTCCAACTACGTAAGTCGAACTTCGACCGAGAGGTCAATCGACAGATTCAACTCGGCTGGGCAGCGTTCGGGAAGCTACGACACATCTTCTCGTCAGACATACCTCAAAACATTAAAACGAAATTGTACAACCAGTGCGTGTTGCCAGTGATCACTTACGGATCTGAGACGTGGTCCTTCACTGCTAACCATATGAGGAAGCTCAAGGTCACTCAGCGAGTTATGGAGAGGGCTTTGCTCGGAATTTCTCTGCGTGATAAACTTAGGAATGAGCATATCCGCAGTAGAACCAGAGTAACCGACATAGCCCAACGGATTAGTAAGCTGAAGTGGCAGTGGGCCGGCCATATAGCTTGAAGAACCGACAACCGATGGGGAGGAAAGGTTCTTTAGTGGCAGCCTCGTACCGGTAGGCGAAGTGTAGGGCGACCCCACACGAGATGGAGTGACGACCTGGTAAGACATGCAGGAAGTCGATGGATGCAGGTGGCTCAGGTCCGTGCTTTGTGTCATTCCTTGGGGGAGGCCTATGTTCAGCAGTGGACTTATGAAAGGCTGTAATGATGATGATGATGAGATAGAATTGCTATTGGTCTAAAAATTTTTATGTCTCGCTCAAAGCCATCCTTATTAATTGGCATAATTTTAGTCACTTACCAACGTGTTGGAGAGATACCCGGTTTTAGAGTCTTATTAAATATTATGGTATGGAGGCGTGACAGTTGTTTAGTGCAATAGAAAATTAAAACTGGTGGTATATCATCGGATCCGGATCCCTTGCATGAAACAAGTCATTTTAATTTGCTTATCAAGCTATATCAATGGTTGGGGAAAAACCTTTGTCAAGAAAAGTACGAGGGTGGATTGAAAAGTACTCGGCCTAACACAGATCCATTCAATTCTAAAAATCAAATCCTCCCACATTATTTAGTTCAGTTCAGACTAGTTCATTGTGTGAAGTTCGAAACGTGTGCGATAATTAGTTGTGATTTTATAAATTTATTAACAAAGTAATCGGACATAATTTCCGCGAATGGAGCAAATCGAGCAGCGTGCCGTCATTAAGTACCTCCATAAGAAGGGGCTATCATCAAAAGCCATCCATGATGACATGGTCAATACATTAGGCGATTGTGCTCTGTCATATTCATCCGTCAAAAAATGGATAGCAGAATTTAAGCGTGGTAGAGAGAGTGTGAAAGATGAACCCCGCTCTAGAAGGCCTTCGACGTCAACTACTGACGATAATATTAAAAAAGTACTTGATTTAATAATGGGAGACCGCAGATTAAAAATTAGAGAGATAGCCGAGATTATAGGCATCTCTTATGAACGAACTCAAAACATGATTGTCAACGAGTTGGGTTTCCACAAGGTGTCTGCGAGGTGGGTTCCGCGACTGCTTTCAGTTGAACAAAAAAGGACGCGATTGACTATTTCACGCGACTGTTTGGAGTTATTTGAAGCCGAT
The DNA here is from genome assembly GCA_033319125.1 of Parnassius glacialis. Taxonomy (NCBI): domain Eukaryota; kingdom Metazoa; phylum Arthropoda; class Insecta; order Lepidoptera; family Papilionidae; genus Parnassius; species Parnassius glacialis. The sequence goes on from JAVANC010000006.1 coordinate 3,624,794, forward strand.
GCAGATGATTTTTTAATTGTTTTGTTACTATAGACGAAACATGGGTTCATTACTGTACACCGGAAACAAAACAACAATCAAAACAGTGGAAAAGACCTGGTTCACCACCCCCTAAAAAGGCTAAGTCGATTTTGTTGGCAAATAAGGTGATGGCTTCAGTATTCTGGGACTCGAAAGGTGTGATTATGATTGATTATCTTGAAAGGGATCAGACTATAAACTCTGATTACTACTGCACCTTACTACGTCGTTTACGAGAGGAAATAAAAGAAACACGTCGAGGAATGCTCAGAAGAAAAGTCCTGTTTCATCAAGATAACGCCCGTGTTCACACGTCAGTACAGTCAATGGCTGAAATTCACAACTGTGGCTTTGAACTGTTACCGCATCCGCCGTATTCACCTGATCTGGCACCATCAGACTTCTTTCTGTTCCCTAACCTAAAAAAGCACTTGGGAGGTCAAAGATTTTCGACAAACGACGAGGTCAAAGCAGCTGTAGACGCATATTTTGACTCTAAGGAAGAATCATTTTTTTTCAACGGCTTGGAAGGGGAGTTGGCAAAAGTGTATTGAACTTGATGGTGATTATGTAGAAAAATAAAAATATAACTGATTTAGTATGTGTTTATTTTCTTGGTTAGGTCGAGTACTTTTCAATCCACCCTCGTAGCAGCAAAATACCCAGCGACACATTTTTTAAATATTTACTTACCGTGTAATATCTTTTTATAGGATAAGGGTGACAAACGAGCATACAGTCTACCTGATGATAAGTGGTTGCTGCGGCTCATAGACATCTAAACCTACCCTCTATTAAAAATCAAAATGCAGATGCGTTTTCACCCGTGAGGACTAGGATGGAATGCCTCATTTCCAGTAAAAAGGGCCTCCGGCCACCTGCACTCACCAAGCGAAACGCAGCGGTAAACCTTTACTTCACGCTGATATTCTGTGAGGTCGTGGTACCACCCCGGTTTGAGCCAGCTCATCCGTGCGACTGCAATATTTGCCGCGTGGCTCTATCACTGTTAAGAGAAGATTATACAATTACAAAAACATTTAGAAACAGCATAGTAGCGATCACCTCATTCCCATAGGTTATTATCAATCATGTAATTTTTAGTTATATAAGAAGTAAGTAGTAACGTGATCTTGAGTTTAAAAGTAAGCCCTCCTCGAAGGTACAATAGACAACTAAGTAAACAAACTAAATAAAAAAGGAGGCAGTCGATTGGTTGTCTTATTTAATTACGATGTTCCCCGTAAAAATTGATAACAATGTAAAAGCGTTCAAATAATTCACGACCAATTGCGATCTTTGATTTAAAATAATTGTTGTTCCAATTAAATTTTACATCTTTAATACGTGGTAGAGCTACTTTGCATCTATATTATGGTCGTAACAGGAATGGGTCGGCTTTACCGTGGAAGGACAACACTATCATCAAATACCAGCGTAAAATAACAGCTTAATGCAGTTGTGTTTCCTTTTTCGAGTGTTGAGAACCGGCGACCCTTTCCACTAGAAACTAGGCATTCAATCTTAGTCAAAGATAAATGTATATATTCGAGGATAAATGGATAAATGTCTATGAACCACATCATCCACTTACCATCAGGTGGACTGTGTGCTCGTTTGTCCCCGTACAGCAGGCACACGCTCGACTGTGGCCCGTTTCACTCAGTCACTGTGACGTAGGCGCGGGAACCGATGCTTCTTGTCATGCAATACTTGCTTGACGTGCTGGAGCTCGGCGGCCCGATGTTGTGCAGCCTATCAAAGTCAACTTATGAATATAGGCCTCGCTCATAGATTCTTTTGGCAGGCTGGTTGGCAACCGTAACATTTTTATTATTTTTTCCGTCGATATTAGGAAGACCCTACTGCCCATCTCCTGGTTTGTTGCTCACTGTTGCATCTTATGACACCCACGGGCCCTATATAGTGTAGTAGGTATTCTTACACCGCCATCACACGGATATCGTTGCAAGAAACAAGACAAGTATACACGTTAAATATTTCGTAGAATACATTAAGTGATTTATCTGAGCGCTGTCTCCACACTTCCGAATATTAATTGCAGTTCTGCATATGAGACGCACAGTTCTGTACTTGGCAAGAATACTAAATTTATTCGAAAACCCACATAAGTTATGCGATCTGTTTGAAGAGTTTATGATCTTAATGAGCATCAAGTTATAAAAACAAATCAATCAATCAATTCAGTGTCAGTTCAGAGAGTGGGTGTCTAGAACGCGCGAGGGCAAATAGGAGTCTTTTGCAGGCGGTGCTATCGACGGCACGTTGTCAGGTTTTGTGCGGGAACGCGGAATAGTGTAATCGCATCTAGTAAATATACTGTCTAGGAATCGTAACGCGCATTCTATACCAGAGAGCTTCTCCCGGGACTTATTTGTGTTAAACTCAGAATCCGTATATATGTGTATTCGACAATATTAGCTACTAGTGCGGCATTTGATATTTTAGAAATAATTGTTGCCACGCGAAACGGTAGTGAACTTTGATCCGGACATTCGTGTTCGTGCGGTGTGTTACGTTTTTGCTTATAGTAACGGGATTTCGTATTGACCGACATTCTGTATTCGTGTTGGGTGTTACGCTTTATAACAAATTAAAGTTAGCGGCTTCTGGAAGTTAGTTAATTGTACGATAAAGTTAATGGACTGTCCTCGTGACGAACGAAGAAAGTGACTGTGGACGACTCCGCGGAAGATTACCACAATTTGAAGCGGTGCTGAAGTCCGAGCTGCTGCCGACGGCAACGGTGTAATAAGGTCTATCACAATCAGTCACACACAGAAACACATCACTGCCCCTTACTTCCCTTGCACCATATAACCACGCGCGACCTGACCGAACCCTGAGGGACCAGTCGCCTTGGATATAGGTAAGTAAGCTCGGCTTTGATATTCTCCCTGTTGAATTGCAGTAGGATAGAACGCTCCCCCTTATTGTTTATCGTTATTAGAGATTTTCCACTTTGGCCTTAGGAGGCCCGACCTGCATCTGCTTGTAGGTTCTTCCTTCATGGGCCGGGAAGATCCTACTTTTGGATAGGAAGCTGCACGCCGAAACAGGTGTGGTTAATTGAAAAATAAAAGTGTTTTTTTTTCTATTGGATAAGGGTGACAAACGAGCACACAGTCCACCTGATGGTTAGTGGTTGCTGCGGCCCATAGACATCTACATCTATCCTGTATTACAAATCAAAATGTAGATGCATTGTCACCTGTTAGGACTAAAATGGAATGCCTCATTTCCAGTAAAAAGGGCCTCCGGCCACCTGCACTCACCAAGCGAAACGCAGAGGTAAACATCTACTTCACGCTGGTTTTCTGTGAGGTCGTGGTAACACCCTGGTTCGAGCCGGCCCATCCGTGCGACATCAAAAGCTGCCGCGTGGCTCTACCACTGTTGAAAAGATTCCCAGAATAAACCTAATGTTTTTGAAGGAGAAGGATCGAGATTAAGGGTTTTATGTTGATCACTTTTTTCATCATTCGTTATATTGTTTATAATTTTTTGGCTATTTGATTCCAAGTTTTATACTCTAGTACAGTCTTTATTTCTTTGATCAAAGCGATAACGGACTCGATAGAGTCCCCGCCATCCAAATAGTCATCCATATAAAAATCATGTTCAATGGCATAATGTACTAACAAGATAGAAGTATCTTTAGCGAGGGACACTAAACATTTAGTGGCTAAATATAGGGCCGATAAGGTTCCGTAGGTAACTGTATTAAGAGTTTATGTTTTGACGGATTCGTTAATGTTAAATCTAAATATGATTTGTTGTGAGGTGCGTTGTAATTTGTGCAATAAAATAGATCTATACATTTTTTCTACATCTCCAATAATAGCGTATTTATGACGAAATCGTAATAATATAGACAAAAGATCATCTTGTGTATTTAGACTCACCATTTGTATATCGTCAAAACTCTTATCAGATGTCGTGGCAGCGGATGCATCAAATACAACGCGTAATTTTATTGTTGTACTCGACTCTCGTATAAAACCGTGGTGTGACAAGTAAAAATTATGTTTATTAATGGAATGTGAATTAGGTAAGTTTTGGGTCATGTGACGTAGATTAAGATATTCTCTTATAAATTCGTGATAATTTTGCTTGTATTGCGAGTCTCGTTCAAACTTACGCTCAAGTGCAAAAAACCTTCGCTTAGCTTAGGCATATAAATCACCCAGACCATCTGGTGAGGTCTTCAATGGTATTGTCACTACAAATTGACCAGACGAAGTGCGATATGTAGTGTTATTAAACATTTCTTCACAAGCTTTTTCTTCCTGAGAATATGAATACTGAGATGAAATTGAGTCTAACTCCCAATATTTTGTATGAGTAAATTCTTCGTTATTGTTCAATGTATGATGACATACATTACGAGTTTGAACGTCATTAGTATATATGCATCCAGATAAAAGCCATCCTAGTTGTGAGGAATGTAATTTTGGATATGTTGGACCAATATTGCAGTTTTCTGCATTTAAGACTGTCCAAAATATTTCTGCACCCACTAAAATATCAATAGAAGAAGGTAGGTTGAATTGAAGGTCAGCTAATTTTATTTCTGAAGGAATTGGTATATACGTAATGTTTACGTACGAATTGGGTTGGGTGTGTGAAATTTTTGGCAGGATATAGCAAGTAATTTTTGCTTTATAATCACTAAAGTATGGATCAAAATTTAGTTCGCATATTTGGGTGGCCCGTGTGACTTGGGTATTAATTGTAGAGATAGTGGAATCAGTGTTATATCTTACTAAACCAAGCTTATTGCACATATCTTCGTAATAAAATTACAAGTGCTTCCATTGTCAAGCAGAAGTCTGGCTGTGTGATGTTTTCCGTCTTTGTCTTTTACACGTACCAACGCTGTAGATAATACGACGTCAGCAGCGTTAGAAGACGAATTGATAATTGGCTAAAGTGCTACATTAGAAGGAGATGGGTCTTTATGGAAATTGTCTTTATGCAAAAGAGTATTATGTCTAGAATTACAATATTTGCAATTTGTTAATCTACAGTGGTTACGGACATGACCTTTCATACAATAAGCAATTCGTACATACTCTACTTTCGGTGGCTTTTTTATACGAGAATCTACATCAATTCTGATAAATGAAGGGCATGTAAATAAAAAATATTTTGTGAACACATAGGACATGTAATGATTTTGTTACAATTTTTCTTGTCGGTATGTATTAACTCATTTTTGCCCAATGAACTGTTGTTATTATTATTGTAAGAAATTAAAGGGTGTGATTGAAGTTTTGAGAGTTTGACGTTATGCATAATAGGAATAGTTACTCCAGCATTCAATGTATCCAATACATCACAGCTATTGTTTAAAAATTTAATTAATTGTTGAAAACTTAGTAAGTTACTATTTAAGCTGCACCTGTATATTTCCAAAGCCGATTCGTAACCGAGTTTAATTTTTTTAATATTCATCATCATCATCATCATTACAGCCTTTCACAAGTCCACTGCTGAACATAGGCCTCCCACAACGAATGCCACAAAGCACGTTCCTGAGCCACCTGCATCCATCGACTTCCTGCATATGTTACCAGGTTGTCACTACATCTAGTTGGGGACACCCAACACTTCACCTGCCGGTACGAGGCTGCCAATCGAGATCCTTTCATCCTCACCGGTTGTCGGTTCTTCGAGCTATATGGCCGGCCCACTGCCACTTCAACTTACTAATCCGTTGGGCTATGTCGGTTACTCTGGTTCTACTGCAGATATCCTCATTTTTAAGTTTATCACGCAGAGAAACCCTGAGCGTAGCCCTCTCCATAGCTTGCTGAGAGACCTTGAGCTTCCTCATACGGCTAGCAGTGAAGGACCCTGTCTCAGATCCGTAAGTCATCACTGGCAACACGCACTGTTTGTACAATTTCGTTTTCAGATTTTGAGGTATGTCTAACGAGAAGATTTGTCGTAGTTTCCCGAACGCTGCCCAGCCGAGTTGAATCCGTCAATTGACCTCTCGGTCGAAGTTGGACTTACCTAGTCGGACTATTTGTCCCAGGTAAACATACTCGTCAATAAGTGTGACATGTACATTAAACACGATCTTTGTTTTGTCCATGTTCATCTTAAGACCTATCCGTTGGGAAACACTATTGAGGTCATTGATCATAGTGCTGAGGTCCTCCAGCGCATCTGCTATAAGGACTACATCGTCGGCAAATCGAAGGTGAGTGATATATTCGCCATTGATGTTGATACCGTATCCTTTCGTCAGTCGTTTTGCCATCGTAGCCCTATTGTACAAGCACTTCAACATTTCGATATACCGACAGTCAACTTAGCACCGCTAAAGGGATTGCAGCACCGCCCAAATTTCGACAGAACCAAAGTCATTCGTCACATTCATAGTCCACATACGCCAGACATAGTGGCTAATTGTACTCCTTCTGTACAATTTTCCTAAGGGTATGTATGTAGTCTATGGTGCTAAAGCCTTTTCGGAATACGGCTTGTTCGGGAGGCTGGAAGTCGTCAAGTCTGCGCACGAGACGATTTGTAATGACTCTCGAAACAGTACATAGACGCGGCTCAGAAGGGAAATCTGTCTGTAGTCATTCAAGAGAGCGTTGTCGCTTTTCTTGAATAACAAGACCACCGCACTTCTGCTCCACACCTCCGGTGTAATCCTACCATGGAGGACGGAATTAAGGAGCTTCTGAAGGACTTCAAGTACCGATTTTCCACCCTCTTTTAGAAGCTCCGCTGTAACTTCATCCTCGCCTGGGGCCTTGCCATTTTTAAGGTGCTGAAAAACCATTCTAATCTCGCTCAGGCTGACGTCCGGGATATCATCGGAATAGTGTCGGATAAGACTCGCTCTTGTATCGTTACTTACACTTGCGTGTGGCTTCAACGATGATATGTACAGCTGTCCATAGAATCTCTCAATCTCACTCAAAATCTCAGGTGTCCTGGAAACGACGCTGCCACACTCGGTCTTCAACTTCGACAGTTGGCTCTTTAAACAATAATTGTGTCCCAGTGATCGACAGTTTCACCTAATGTTGCAAGTGCTCTTAAATTTTTATTCGTCACATCAATAAGATTTCTTATTTCTGAACTTCTTTAAGAGAATATATTTTTCGTATTTAATAAGGCTTGTATATGATTGTTGATTAAAAGCCGTATGTTATCATATCACTCCGTTAATAATTGCCATGCAATAAGATAATTGTTTGCTGTTACATCTAAACTTTGAAAAATTAATGACACAGTACCTTTGAAAGCTGCGCGTAAATAGTGAAATTTATGTATGTTTGAGATGTTTTTATTATTATGGATAATTGAAAGATACGTATCTCGAAATTACAACCATTCCTGAAAGTCACCGCTGAACTGCGGCACGTTGATGACAGGCAGATGGAATTTCAGTGCAATGCTATCTTCATGGTCGTCTGTCACCGAACCTGCTTTAGAAAACGTTGATGAAGTAGCAGCATTCATCATACTACGCGCCAAAGCAAGGAGTGAATAATATTGTTCTTCATATTGGAGGCGTTCGTTGTGTTCGTCCTCAACCTGCTCCGACAATGCCTCAATCTCCATCTATAACGCGTCAAATTGGTCGTATACCGCATCAATTTTTCCAAGCCGGCATTCCAGTTCCGATTTTTGTAGCTCAGACAAGAGAGCCGAATCTTTTATAAGAATCAAAATATTACTAAATAATGTGAGTTTGGCTTTAAGGCCTCCACGTTTTTTAATTAGGTCTTTAAGAGAAGGACTGGAAATTTTGTTTCTTAACCCTCTTAATTAAAACAAATAATAAGTAACAATTATACACTTTATTCATAAAAATCGACGTCAATTAAAGAAGTATATTTTTTATTAGTGGGTAATAAGAACGAACACCAAGCTTTTCTTTCTTAATCCTGGTTACAACATCACCTTGCAAACCATACTTTCACTCTTCTTATGACACGTCTAATTATTTATAAATTTTTAGATATTTAACTTGATGAGTATTTTCGTTGTACTGCAGCGAACATAGCGCTAATTCTGGATTTTATTAATAGAACTTCAAACCATTGACATAAAACCAAACCTTACTACGTTACTTATAACCTTCAACGTAATTAACGTTGCGCCAACCGTTGCATTTCGAATGACTCATCGCCAGTGATTGTACCTTTGAATATTCATTGAGAAACGTCCATTTGCATCTTCATTTACTAGATACATGGAGCTCTAACTTTGTCTGAAATGTTTGGTGCTAGCGCAAATTGCTACCAAGCCTAAGAATTTATAATCATCATATAACTGACATCATCATCATTATATTCATATAACCGACTTTAAACACTAGACTGATATTTTGTGCCTTTAAAAACTAATTAATCGTCTGTTTATTTTAGACCTTACATCAAGTAAATAAAAAGATTAGCAAAAATAAAAGATATTCCAATATTTTTACTTAAAGGAAGGCTCTTACAATAATATACTAAATTATTCCATACTTTTGTGACGTTTTATGCTAATCGTTAAAACTTCTATAATTAATTATATCAAACAAAACCTACTGTATTTTCTTACACAATATACACTTTACAACATTCTACTGACAATTTTTAAACTTACTGACTATCAACATCGTTATTTGATGTGCTACACTATCGTTGAAAGGTGAAGGTGAGCGGCAATGGTGCAAACGGCAAATTTTAATAGTTATTAAGCAACTTATTAAGGACTTGGTCCGTTGGACCCATTAGCAATTCCTTAAGTGTTATATGGACACTGTGGCCCATATACATTTGCATCTACCCTCGATTAAGAGTCAACACCTCGTTGAAGGCCTCGAATGCCGCATATCCAGTAAAAAGGATATCTGGTTCTCTACACTCACAATACAAAACACAGCAGCATTAAGTAGCTATTTAACGCTGATATGCATTTATTCCACGTCGGTTGTTGGTTCTTGAACTATATGGCTAGTCAGTTGCCATTTCAGCTAACTGATCCATTGCAATATGTCGGTTACTTTGGTTCAGCTAAGGTTATCCTCAATACGGAAACTATTGTGTTGAGAAACTCCGATCATAGCCAAAGCTCGCTGTGCTTCCTTGCTTTGGCTAGTCTTATGGTTGCATAAGAGTAGCAATGAAGAAATCTGCCTTGGCTCTATATTATGTCATCTATAGGCGCGTATGAATTGTATATACATTCAGTATAGCGGAATAACAGTTCGACCCGTAACGATTACACTTTGGTGTAATAAAAAGATCATAACTACATGATAACACTAAGTATGTAAACCAACATCAGCACTACACATCTAAGTGTAACCCAGAGCAGCCACTCAAAAACACAATTTTCCTTGCCTGCACCAAAAGAATCACTACAGCGGACAATACCATTATACCGTCTTAGCACTCGTAGAATTACGCAAGCAGAATCTCCCACGCTCGGCCAACTACACTGGATTTTATACTGCACAAACGAGTAGAGCTGGAAACATACAACGCACGCACCCTGAGGACTGACGAGAAGGTCGTGGAGCTGGAAGAAGAGACAGACAAGCTACGCTGGCATATTAAAGGATTATCCGAGGTCGTAAGAGAGGGGAGGACACGGTAATCCTCGAATCCGGCAACTTGTTCTATCACCGGGAGGGCAACCATCTGTCCCAAGGAGGTGTCGGATTTATTGCCCACAAGTCTCTCGTTAAAAACGTTGTAAATATTGGGAGTGTGTCGACGAGGGTTGCGTACCTTATACTCAGAATCACCAAACGGTATTCGCTGAAGTGTCTGCAGTACCGCCCAAATTTCAACGGAATCAAAGTCATTAGTCACATTCATAGTCCACATACGCCAGACATAGTGGCAAATTGTACTCCTTCTGTACAATTTTCCTGAGGGTATGTATGTAGTCTATGGTGCTAAAGCCTTTTCGAAAACCGGCTTTTTCGGGAGGCTGGAAGTCGTCAAGTCTGCGTGCGAAACGATTCGTAATGACTCTCAAAAACAGCATGTAGACGCGGCTCAGAAGGTAAATCGGTCTGTAGTTCTTCAAGAGAGCGTTGTTGCCTTTCTTGAAGAACAAACCACCGCACTTCTGCTCCACGCCTCTGGAGTATTGCCACCATGGAGGACGGAATTAAAGAATTTCTGAAGGACTTCAAGTACTAGTTTTCACCCGTTTTCAGAAGCTCCGCTGTAATTTCATCCTCGCCTGGGGCCTTGCCGTTTTTAAGGTGCTGGAGAGCCATTCTGATCTTCCTCAGACTGACGTCCGGAATGTCTTCGAAATAGTGTCGGATAAGACTCGCTCTTGGATCGTTACTCACACTTTCGTGTGGCTCCAACGATGACGTGTACAGCTGCCCATAGAACCTCTCAATCTCACTCAAAATCTCTTCGTCTACGACTTAACAAAACTTAGCAGAACTTAGCTCCGACCGCATGTACAGTTTCCAAGAGCTTGTCATTCATATCCTGTAATGCATTGCAATCTTCTAGGCACTAAAAATGTTTTGTAGCTCGAGCTGAAAGGTTTTGGGTCTTTGGATTAGATCACGAGGGGGACGGAGCGTTAACTTCGTTAGACATGACCTCTACAACTTAACGTTTAGGTTCAGTGTGCCTCTCACCATTCAGTGATCGCTGCCTGTTTTCACCCTCGCGATTACTGAGACATCACTGAACAGTTGTCGTCTGATCGTCATAATGAAGTCAATCTCATTTTTGTCAAACCGTTAGGGCTCGACCAGGTCTACTTCCTGTGGGGCCGCTTTTGGAAGAAAGAGTTTATTATAAAGAGTCCCTCTTTCTCCATGAAGTCGGCCAGCTGCTGGCTCCTTGGGTTTCGGTGCCCTTTTCCGAATTTCCCTACCTTCAGCTCACCATTCTCTCTTGTGCCTAGTTTTGCGTTGAAGTCTACCATTAACACCGTATAGTGAGTTTTAGAGGAATGCATGGCTCTAGAGATATCCTCATACATTCACCTCCACATCGGGGTGTTCCGAGGTTGGTGCGTAAACCTGTATGACCTTCAGCGAATACCGTTTGGTGATTCTGAGTATAAGGTACGCAACTCTCCCAAAATTTACAACGTTGTTAACGAGAAACTTGTGGACGATAAATCCGACACCTCCTTGGGACAGATGGTCGCCCTCCCGGTTATAGAACAAGTTGCCTGATTCGAGGATTACCGTGTCCTCCCCTTCTCTTCGGACCTAGGATAATTCTATGATATTCCAGCGCAACTTGTCTATCTCTTCTTCCAGCTCTAGGATCTTCTCGTCAGTCTTTAGGGTGCGCGCGTTATAAGTTGCCAGGTCGAGTCATTGTAGGTGGCAACCAAACCTCCACCGGAGATTCTTAGCACCCCCTGCCCCGCCGTTACCATAGTCGCCACCGTAGCCAGGAATAGCGGGGCCGCCGGGACTGGGGCCGTCTCGTTTTAACTCTCATCATAGGGGGGGTTTGCCATAGTTGCCACGCTTGGCAAGCGGGTTGGCAAGCGGGTTGGCAAGCGCAGTTTTTTATTGTAATTTTGATGTTATCAGTAAGATGCTGCTGCCCATCTCCTTGCTATTTCCCTTTGTCGCCTTTTACTACACCCACGGGAAGATATGGTGTAGTGGATATTCTTAACCGCCACTACACGGTTATATTAAAAAAACAATAATACGACCAATGTATAAACAGAAGAGCCACTTGGACTTTAGTAACTGTAGACCAATTTCTATATTATCGGTTATAAATAAAATAGTAGAAAAAGTAATAGTGAATCAGATAAGTTGTTATTCAGAGCAATATAACATACTATGAGATGCGCAGCACGGGTTCCGTCGCGGACGCAGCACGGACACTGCGCTTGCGTAATTCACGCACAATATCAACAACAATTTCAATAAGGGTAAGTTTGTCGCTGCTTTTTTTATTGCTTATAATAAGGCATTCGACACCCTGGAACATGAGGTACTACTGCGTGCGTGATGAATAAATGTGGTATCAGAGGTTCCAGTAACCGATGGTTTAAATGCTATTTGTAAAATAAATCCTTACATATATTGATAAACGGAGTAACAGAAGAGGATGTAAGCGTGACTCTTGGTGTGACAACTAAATCTGTTTTCGGTCCGATATGGTATATTTGCATATCAATAGTGTCATTAATGTGATAAAACATTGTAAGACGGTTATGTATGCAGAAAACATGTGCCTAATGTACTCAGCCAATAACAAGAACGATGCACAAATATACATACATGAGGATCTCGAAGGTATTAAATGGGCACATGATAATGGTATAATTATAAACTTATCTAAAATAAAGGCTATGTATATAAGTTCACCTCACAGTTACGTCTTTAAGCAAGGTAAATTAAACATAAATTTAACTGATCATACATAAAACTGTCTACACCTCAATTAAACTGGCTGCCAGTGCACAAACATAAATGTAGTAGTTAAATACCGATACTTACTCCTGAGAGTAGACAGTAATATGAACTGGAAACTGCACGTTAATGGTGTATGTAATAAATTGCGATCAAGACTGGGTAGATTCTTTCACCTAAGCAATTTTATGAATCGAAAAGTCTTGTATGTACTGTATTATGCACTGTATACCTCGGTAATTATTTATGGATTGAGCAGTGATGGGCTAATATTCAAAACACAGTTATATCGTATAAAATATTTACAGATTAGACTATTTAGGTATTTAGTAAATAAAAAGTTAAATAACAGTGTAAAACAAAGTACAACAAATTATTTAATATATGTAAAATACTTCCAGTGCATGAAAAAGTAGATTACCTAATTGCTTAAGAACAATATAAAATAAATAAATATAAACAACCTATAACGCATAAATATCGTAACAGGCTAGTTGAGAGGGGTAAATATGTAATACCACACATAAGAAACTATTACGGTAAGAGAACTAGGCAATATTTAACTCCGCTATCATTTAATAGAATCGATTTAATAAGAGTTACGTCCAAAGATATAAGCACTGTAACATTAAAGAAAAAACTGAAAGATACATTCTTAAGAAAATATAATGTATTACCTATAATAAGTATAAATTAAAGAAAGATATGTTTATAGTATTAAATATACCTAAGATAATTACGTATGTAATATAAAATACATATTAGTGTATAACAAAAGACCGAAAATATGATTACTGTTACGGACGGCGAAGGGAGCCGCCCATAACAGTAATCATATTTTTGCCTTGCATGCCCTTTTACCGTTAGGTTGGTTCAGAAAGTAGGTGGGTTCTTAAAAGTTAATAATTTCTTATTTATCTCACTTCCGTACACGTACAAAGTAATTTTTTAGTAAGGGGATCACTGGCCTGAGGTAGGTAGGCGAAGTCCAAGCGCTGTTCCTTCAGGGTCGTAGACAGCCAGCTAGCAGAAAGAGCCGAGATACCCAAGCCCGACGGTGATGATGGCCGTTGGTAGGATGGTAGGCCAACACTTCGTTAGCTCGCGGCACGGCAAGCAAGTAGGCCTTAGGTGAAAGGTGGATCCTGGAATCCCAGACGGAAGCCAGCATTAGGGAAACTTCCAATAGCACTATATGTGCTCTAGTCAATTTCAGCACCACTTATATGAAGTTTAAAATTCCTAAGCACTAAGCAGCCACATCAGAAGAGATAGAAATTAAGCAGAACAGTTACAATGTTTGCCATTGTTAAATAAATAAGAACTCACTCCAGCGAAATCAACTGCACTTTGAATAATTTAAATTTTGAATGTAGGTAAGCAAATTCAACGGTAGTTTCTTTAGGCTCACGCACGTTGGCGGCAGGCCACAAACTCTCGCAAGATTACATTAAACCGAGTTTAAGCATTTGGTCTTGTTGTTCGATAATAATGCATAATTTGTCTGATGCCAACGTGTAGTACCGCTGGCGGATGGGTAGATCTCTGGTATCAATTTGATATTCTATCAAGCGACCAAGGCCTCTCATAAGATATTAATACAAATTTTCTGATGATATTATATGCTGAATTCTTTTGAACCTCATTAAGATCATCATAACCACATAAGTCTATGAAATTTTTATAATTGATTCTGATTGGTTTTTTTGATTGATTGAATGAAATTGAAAAGGTGGCACCCTTTCTTTTGTTGAATTTTCAAATATACACACAGTCCACTTAGTCTCAGTTTGTCCACATGCTCTCTCCGCTGTTCCTTTCAATTACATTGTCATCCAATTATGCGCTATTTTCAAAACTAGCTCTTGGTCATCAGAAAGTTCGTTTAAATCAATTACTAAATTCAACTTGAACCGAATTACATGAAAGCGGTTAAAAAAAAACGTGGTAAAATGGGATTTTGATTTTTGAAAAAAATATTCCAAAATCGAGTGATTTGTTCTCGGAGTAAGACCGCGTAATTAATGTAGTAATAGGCTTAAGTTAAATGCAATCCCACACTACCGATGAGCTATGCTTGGAATTTTTCTGCATGATATACTTTTTATGAGAATATTTACAGTAGCGCTAGAGTAAACGACAAAGGCTTGCCAAAAGGACATCAATCAGCTAGTGTTTTGATAAAATTAAAATGTGGTAAAGTCATGCTGTAGCTATATTATGGTTATAGCCTGACCGGGTTGGTCGTCCGAGGGAGACCCACAATCTCACAGAATACCAGCGTGAAATAGCAGCTCAATGCTACTATGTTTCATATTTTTATTTATAAGAGAGGGGGCAAACAAACATGCGGCTCACCTGATGGTAAGTAACTACCGCCGCCCATGAACAACTGCAACACCAGGGAGGGAATCGCAGATGTGTCGCCGGCTTTTTAAAAAGGAGTACGCACTTTTCTTGAAGGTCCCTAAGTCGTATCGGTCCGGAAAATTCGCTGATGGTAATCGATTCCATAAGGAAGTCGTGCGAGGAAGAAAACATCTTCTAAATCGCACAGTGGTGGACGACCAATCATCCAGATGGTGTAGATGGTATCGGAAGTTATGCCGCGATGTGCGTTCGTGAAATTTGGCGGCCGGGATTAATCCGAACAATTCCTCTGAGCACTCCCCATGGTTGATGCAAAAGAAAATGCAAAGGGATGCAACATCTCTCCACAGTGCCAATGAATCGAGCCGATCGGAAAGGGCTCGGTCGTCGACGATTCGAGACTTTCTGCGCTGGATGCGGTCAAGTAGAAAGAGTTGGCACTGGGGAGCCCCTCCCCAGAGATGGGAACAGTATTCCATGTGAGGCCGAACCTGCGCCTTATAAAGTTGTAGGCGGTGTGCTGGCTTAAAATACTGTCCCGCTCTGCTGAGCACGCCAAGCTTTTTAGAGGCCAATTTGGCCTTCTTTTCCAAGGGACCACGAAACTGCACGTCTCTTGATATGTCGACTCCGAGGATACCGATACTGGCTGAGGCAAGAAGGGGAGTGCCTTGAAACTGAGGAGATACGACAAAGGGGTTCTTTTTAGCGGTAAACGCGCAAACTTATGTCTTCTGAGGATTAAACTGTACTAGATTTAGTCGCCCCCAATCCGAGACTTTGTCCAGCAAAGATTCAACTTCAGAAAGAAGTTTGTTCCGTTACTCGGCGACGTTTTCCCGAGAAATATTGGAACGCCCGGTGTATAGAGCATCACCAGTGCTGTCATCCGCATAGCAATGAATGTTACTAGTTAGCAACATATCATTGATATGCAGAAGAAACAGCGTTGGTGATAGCACACAGCCTTGTGGAACACCAGCGTTAATAGGCTTGTAGTCGGAGCATGCACCGTCTACAACGACCTTGATGCTCCGATCTGCAAGAAAGCTGTTGATCCAATTGCACAATTTCTCGGGAAGCCCATAGGAAGGGAGCTTCGAAAGAAGCGCTTTGTGCCAAACCCGATCGAAGGCCTTTGCAATGTCCAGACTAACGGCCAACGTCTCCCCCTTGGACTCTATTGCCTCCGCCCATCTATGGGTCAGGTAGACCAGAAGATCACCAGCTGATTGACCCCGACGAAAACCGTATTTGCGGTCACTAATTAGCTGGTGATCCTCAAGGTACCGGATGAGCTGGCAGTTAATAATGGATTCCATTATTTTGGAGAACAAGGAGGTGATCGCGACAGGCCTATAGTTGGACGGGTCTGAGCGGTCGCCTTTTTTTGGGATCGGGTGAACAAAAGCTGTCTTCCATGAATTCGATACTACGCCTTGGGAGTAGGAGTACCGGAAAAGACGCGTTAGTACCGGTGCCAACTCCGGAGCACACGTCCTCAGCATGATTGGGGGGATTCTGTCAGGCCCACTCGACTTCTGGATGTTCAGGGAGAGAAGTGCTTTGCGAACCAAGCGCTGTGAGAACAGCACATTCGGCATGGAGCACTCACACCGCGAGATGGTCGGCGGTGTTTTCCCCCCGTCATCAAGAGTCGAGTTGGACGCAAAAACGGAGCCTAAAAGGTCGGCTTTGTCTTTTGCGTCTTGGGCCAGTGAGTCGTCCTCCCTGTGCAGAGATATGGTGAATGTAGAGAACCAGATACCCTTTTTATTAAATACAACGCATTCCATCTTAGTCTATTATAATTTTTTTGAATCTATAGTAAATTGTAATGAAGGATAAATGTTGATATCAATGGGCTATAGTATCCACCTACCATGAGGTGGACTGTTTGCTCGTTTGTCACCCTTAGTCTATAAAAAATGCTGATTTTTGGAAATGTTCGAAAATCTTAATTTCGAAAATTAAGCATCGACTAAAATGGTTTGGAAACGAGATCATAATTTTTTCATCAGACACTTAACAAACTCGCACAGATCTAGCCATACTTTAAAAAATCAATAGAGTCAAATATTACTTAATGGCCCTTAAAACGTGGAAATATGTGTATTCCTAGACTCCTAGACGTGGATTCCTAGGAGAAAAGAAGTTCTAACTCTTAATTCTCTTAAAAATGTAGATCCAGAATTTCTTCTTAATGATAACGAGGTACTTTATCATAGTAATCAGGGGTGACATCAAAGCAAAATTTTTATTTTAACCGATGGCCAGGCTTTTATACAAAAAAATTTTTTTTTGGAATATTAATGTTATGACACATTTCATTCATAACATAATTTTATGTAATATTATTGTTATGAAAGAAAAATCTATTCTGGAATTTCTTTTCATAAATCATTTTATATTAACAAACGAAAATTCAATTGCATTACAAATATGAAATACGAATAACAATAGCCGACTCCGTCAGGAACTGCGATATGCAGAATCCAACATCCGGGTGCGGTGCAGCCGCTACCTGTGCCTCGCAGCACTAAAATACAGTTATTATGTGTATTAGCATTTCAAGAATTTTAAATAAAAATTATACGCTTCTGCTCAGGCCAAATAATT
Source organism: Parnassius glacialis (assembly GCA_033319125.1). NCBI lineage: Eukaryota > Metazoa > Arthropoda > Insecta > Lepidoptera > Papilionidae > Parnassius > Parnassius glacialis. Next base: position 3,642,213 of record JAVANC010000006.1, read on the forward strand.
AACATTTGAAATTTGCATTCAACACGCGTGTCCTTCCGCTGACTTTGTAAAGGTCACCGTCGCCCCCTTTCCCGTGTGGGTCGCTCGACAGAGGGCGCGGGTGCCGGACGCGTGTGCGAAATCAGTATCTTGACCGCTGCGGCTTTGTCGACTAGTTTGTACTGTTTGCGACCGCTGGATCGGTTGCGCGTAACCAGTGTTGATTTGATGGTCCAGAATTTGAATAATTGTGCGCGCCTAACTTACTATCGAAGATTTGGGTCTCTTTAAGACCGAATGGAGTTGTCTGTTTTGAGCGTTTGAAGTGATAACGAGGTGGCTATTATGGGCCCTAGCCCAATCGACTTTTGTCGGGGCAACTCAGGGCGTGAACAGCTTCTTATATTTTAGCCACGCTGCAGCTATTTGATGGTTGTAGTACGAATGGGTGGGCTCGACCGGGTTAGGACCATGCTCTCACAGAATACCAGCGTAATAATAATATAAGATTTATAAGAAGAATAGCGTATTCATTCTGCTGAGTTTCGTATGGTGAGTGTAGAGAACCCCCAAGCAGCACACAAGCGTTATGAACATTAATATAACAGCCCACATAGAACTTAGAGTTCTTTTAAATGCGTATAAGATTGTCGAAAAGAAGTGATATCCTTATAAGAGTGATTTATGACTTATCATACAGCTCAAGCTGTATAAATTCTGGCTTATGGGATCTAAGTAAGCTTAGGATTCTTAATTAGAATATGAAATATCTAGTATACAACTTTAAATATTCTGTAACACTTCAATCTGATTTTATCATTAAAGCTGTATAGAAGCTGTTTTTTGCATGCTGTCCCTTGCTTATACAATTCTAAGTGTTATTATACTATTACTATAATCTTGTTTCTGGACAATGGTGTATGCATAATCTCTTCTAAAACTTACTCTTATGTTGTCATTGTACACTTTTGTAAATACAGTTGTTTTATGACTTCTGTCTATGAGAGTGATATAAAAGTAAAAAAATAAATAACAGCCACAGAAACTGTATAAGTAACAAAATAACGCCATTTTGATTGTGCTTCATGTTTATATTATGCTAATGAACAAAATTAATTTGTTATCAATATGTGGTGTGTATTATCGAACACTATTTCCTAGACAAGATTTTTCATCTCTTATACATCAACTGCTATACAGCAATGATGAGATGAGATGTGGTAGAGCCATGTTACAGCTATATTAATAGTATAGTTGTAGCACGAATGGGTCGGCTCGACCGGGGAAGGACCACGCTCTCACAGAATACCAACGTTAAATAGCAGCTTAATACTGATGTGTTTCGTATGGTGAGTGTAGAGAACCGGATACCCTATTTACTGGAAAAGAGGCATTCCAACTTAGCCCTCACGAATGCAAACGCATCTACATTTTGATTCGCAACCAAGGATAGATGTAGATGTCTATGGGCCACAGCAATCACTTACCATCAGGTGGACTGTATGCTCGTTTGTCACCTTATCCTATCAAGAAAAAGTGAAATGCCTGGCATATACAACATAGTTATAACGCTATCTATCGGATGCCATAATATTATTTTGACATTTTCTTATAGTCGTCTCTTACGTATCACACAGGAAGAAATAAGGCGATGTATTCTTTTAGGCCGTCAACACACGGTGCCAATAAATATAATTTTTTATGGAATAACTTGATGAAAGAGCCCTGATTGTAATTCAATGTTGTGGCCTGTAGATATCTACATCTATTCTTGATTAGTAATCAAAACTCGGATGCGTTGTCACCCCTGCGTACCAATACGGAATGCTACGATTCCAGTAAAATTATATATCAAGTTTTCTACAGTCATCATATGAAACGCAGTATTACACACAGCAAGTGCGTTTCATTTTTTTTTTAATAGGATAAGGGTGAAAAGCGAGCACATAGTTTACCTGATGGTAAATTATTGCTGCGGCCCATAGACATCTACATCTATCCTCAATTACAAATCAAAATGCAGATGCGTTTTCACCCGTGAGGATTAGGATGGAATGCCTCATTTCCAGTAAAAAAGGCCTCCGGCCACCTGCACTCACCAAGCGAAATACAGAGGCAAACCTTCTACTTCACGCTGGTATTCTGTGTATTATATGTAAACTGTTACGTTTTAATCCGTTCATTAGTTTGTTAACTTGTTAACAATGCTTTAGTCAATTAATTACACGCGGATCTAAACTGTAAAAGTAAACTGAGAAATTTCAATTAACAAGTAATTTATTTACAAATTGCTAAACAGAATTTTTATTGGAAACTCGTTTAAATGTTTGTTTGTATCCATTCATTACATAGATACTGTATTAACTAATACAGATTTCATTGTGCGTTTGGTTAATTAACGTTATCTTGAATTTGATGCGGCAGCATCCACTTACCTATATCTACCACAAAATAGCAGTACTTGCACTGCTGTGATCGATCCTACGTGTCATGTCTGGTCTAAAGAAAACCAGCGTAGTTACAGCATGTGAGGCATTCAATCTTAGTACTCGAAGGTGACAACGCATCTGTAGCCCTCTTTGTATGATGTTCACTACAAGTCTCCATGGACTGCACTAGCCACCTACCATCAGGTGGACTTTTTTTCAAACTTATGTGGCGTCATCCCTGAAGTACTATAACCTATCTAATAATAAAGAATCATCAACATTGGTTAACGACGAAAATATCGCGTAAGGTTCTCATTATTTTATATGAATGTTGTAACTCTTTCTTCTTTTAAAAGCTTTTCTTAAATTCGGCTAATAAAATAAACATGACGATAATAATGACGCATCACTTTCTTTTATTTAGTGGATTTTAGCTCATTAATTTTTGATGAATGAAGCTAATGATATATAAAGTCCGAATAGACTTCAAAAATCAGGAAACTCATAAATTTGCAGACTTCGAAATCTGATGTCTGCAAATTTATGAGTTTAGTGATTTTCTCATGGATCCTATCATCAGTTCTTAATAAAATTTATATGGAACCACCCGTGTTAATAATAATAATTATAAGGGCTTCCATCTGGTTGGGTTTTTATATATTTGTGATTTTTTATGTATTTATTTTATATTATTGATATTTATGTACGTTTACAATGTTTATTTACAATTATATATTTATATTGCCCAACCAGATGAGAAAACTTGATAGATACCCCATAATAATAATAATAATTTTTGTTGCTCAAAACGATACAATTTAAACTAAATGGTGACAGGAGTCCCCTTTTAAGTTATGGGGCCTGTGACAGGGGGCACCGCTCTTTCTTAAGTTCATAATTATCATGAAGCTGATAGTTTTAAAGCAGTACTACAATAAAATTAAAACTTTACACAGTTTATATATAAAAATATTTAAGTAAAAAGAAAAGAAAAAAGATGTGTGTGTGTCTGTGTGTTTAAGAAGAAATATTAGCTTAGGTTAAACTTGATTTTCAATTATGAGTTCATATATGTAAGTTGGACGGCCAAGTTTGAGGAAACATGGATAGGTATTTACTGTAAGTTTCTGTTAAGTGTAAGTTTTAACCACACTTAACACGTTTTTATTAACTTTGAATTTTAGGCTCATAACATTGATATTAGGTCACAATAACTCTGCTTATTGAGATATTATTGAGCTACGAGCTACTACAAATTCGTACATCCAAAAGAATTAGAAGACAAATTGTAAAATTAAAAATTTGGTACAACCGAATTCAATACAAATAAAGTAAAAACATCGTCAATGTAGTCCAAGTCAATTAAATACGCATTACTAAGGGTAACTCAGAAACTACTAGTAAGATCTTGATCAAATTTATATGGAAACATGAAAACCACCATCTTTTAAGTAAAGAAAAGAATCAACAAAACTGGTTCACCTAAAAAAAGTTCTGAGGTAACACACATAAAAAATATACAGTCAAATTGAGGAACTCCTCCTTTTTTTGAAATTGGTTAAAATGCTCTCGTTTACAATAAAACAAATAATTATAGTTGTGTAAGATTATTACCTACTTTCGGGTGAATAGGTCTGATGAATTCGAATTCGGGTGAATAACTCATCATTGAGTATTTTATTATGATAAGGATTAAATAACACTATCAAAGGGATCTGTTCTTCTTCCAGTTATCTCTATATACCTAATTATTTAAATATGTCCATACAACCTAGACTTCACAAGATTGCAGAATATCAAATATTTATCCATATTTCAAAAACGGTTTAATTCAAGTATTCATTTTCGAACGGCAATAAAATTTAAAAATGATAGTACTAAAAGTAGCTTCAACAACAAATCACCAGTCAATAAATCTTTTAACTAGACATTGCTCTAGATGGCTTCACCGAATTATTGCTTAAGTTCAATCGCATTCACACCAAAATAGTGCTTTTCTTATTTGGTATTTTATTCTATTATTTTAAAACCTTTCTTCTTTATATTCTGTATCTGAAGTCCACGGCTAAATTTGGGCTTATTGGTTAAAGTAAGAGTTAGTTTTAATCGCTACGCTTTGTAAGTAAATTGGCGATTGCAATACTAAACGTTTAGCTGCTTTGATTTTTGGTTGGATCCTCTTTGACCTATGATGAGATCTTTCCAGTATTTACCACAATCGCTGCTTATAATATTCACTGAGCTAAATTAAGGGATGTATTTCGCTAAGTTTGTTGTCTAAATCTACAATTTATCTGTAAAGAAAATCAGTTACATTTCTGATCAAAACTCATGGCATGGCATCTCGAAATTGATTTATTTATAATAGAATAAGCGGATAACAAACGAGCACACAGTCCACAATCCATCTAATGGTAAGTGGACGCTGATGCCCCTACGGGCACATAGAGACATATATGTCTATACATCTTCATCTGTCCTCAGTTAAAAGTCAAAATGCAGACACATCTTCTAATGTCAAATTTAAAATTCCTCGTTTCCAGTAAAAATGTTTCCGGTTCTCTACATTTGTAATACAAAATACAGCAGCATTAAGCTGCTATTTCACGATTGTATTGTGTGAGAGTGTAGTTCTTCCCCGACCCATTCGTGCTACAACCATATTAAAGCTACAGCGTGGCTCTACCACGTGAAACCGCATAACTCAGTACCGCATAACTGTAAGAAAGAACTGCAAGCAACTTTCTTATGTAAAAGTGAGGCATATATTGTGCAACATAATTATAGCATATATTTTCATGCAGTTAATTTTTTTTCTAACTCAGATAAAATTATTACTTTTAAATTTCTTAACTCGTTTCTTTACATATTCTACCACTTAACGCTACGCACTCCTTGCCTAACTGTATTTCATCTTTGTTAGATCTTATCATAGTTTCATCTCCTGATCACGTGTCAAAGCATGGTCAATGTGCAGCCGTGGCATTCTCTCATCATGACCACATCTTTCTATCGTATAAAATACGCACTCTTAAGAAACGAAACTACGAAATTTTGGTAGGGTTGATATTGGACGTCTACAAGAGGATGCTCGGAATGCTGACTGGTCTGCTGTATACTCTGCAGACTCTATAGACTTAAAAGTGGAAACACTTAATTACATCTTAATTAACCTTTACGACCCCCATGCATCCGTCATACCAGTTAAAATTAAACACACCCCTGCGCCGTGGCTTACAGACGATATTAAATCACTGTTAAATAAGAAAAATAAAGCTAGGCTTATTTATAATAGTGATAAATCGGACCACAATAGGGACACGTACAGGAGCATACGGAATCGCTGTAATACAATTTGTAGAGATGCACAACAACGCCATGTTCAAAAATCAGTCGAGAACGGAGACCCGGAAAAAATTTGGAAGTTTCTCAGATCAATAGGAGTTGGAAAATCTAAAGAATCCACTATTTCGAATGAATACGTTGATATTGAATCACTTAATCAACATTTCTCATGTACATCTTCATTTTTAAATGATAATATAAAATCACATACTTTAAACAAACTGTCCAAAGCATCAACTCCTAATTTCTCGCCGTTTACCTTCAATCAATTTTCCGACTGTGATGTTAAGAAGAACGTTTTGTCCATATCGTCAAGTGCTATCGGATGTAATGAAATTAGCCGTAAAATGATCGTCCCACTGATTGATATTATTTTCCCCATCCTTACTCATATTTTCAATTACTCCATATTCTCTGAATCCTTTCCTCGAATCTGGAAGGAAGCTAATATCATTCCTCTTCCTAAAAAGAAGAAACCCTGTTCTCCTTCAGATTATCGACCTATATCTATCCTTCCATTCCTTTCAAAAGTCCTTGAACGTTTAGTCTTTGCACAATTTAACCACTACCTAAATAAAAACTCCCTTCTTGACTCCTTTCAATCTGGGTTCAGACTTGGTCATAGTACGGTTACAGCTTTACTTAAAATCACAGATGATATTCACTGGGGTATGGAACAAAAGCAGCTCACTATTCTTACGTTGCTGGAGTTCAGTAACGCTTTTAACACCGTCGATTTTGATGTATTGCTGAGTTTGCTACGTTCTATTAACATATCTCCAGCGGCAATTGAATGGTTTTAAAGCTATTTGCGTGGCCGCCGGCAGCGTGTTATGGTAGAGGGTGCCACATCTACGTGGTGTGAACTAACTGCTGGTGTACCACAGGGTGGCGTGTTGTCTCCTCTCCTGTTTTCTGTATTTATTAATTCTATTACTTCACGAATTTCTTCTCCCTACCATTTGTATGCAGATGATCTCCAAATTTACTCCCATACATCACTCCAGAATCTTACCAATGCCATCAATGACACCAATACGAATCTTGCTGCAATACTTGATTGGGGCAGGTCGATTGGGCTTAATTTAAATCCCAAAAAGGCCCAAGCAATTATTGTTGGAAATAGCACTCTAATCTCAATAATTTGTTGGGATAACCTTCCACCTATTGTTGTTGATGGTGTTGTGATACCTTTTAGTTAATCTGTAAAAGACCGAGGATTATATATTGATCAGAATCTTTCTTGGTCCCTGCATATTAAGGAGTCCAGCAGAAAGATGTTTGCGGCAGCATCTTATTTAAGACGTTTGCGTAACTCGCTTCCCATTCCTACTAGAATTTTACTGGCACAGTCCTTGTTACTTCCTATCCTTGATTATGCTGATGCATGCTACTCCAATCTTACTGAGGATCAATTAAATAAACTTGAGCGTCTTCAGAATTTCGCTATTAGGTTCATATTTGGCCTTCGCAAATATGATCACGTTTCCGAGTACCGTATTAAGCTCAAGTGGCTCCCTATCAGACTTCGCCGTAATACACATATTCTATCTCTACTGTACTGTGTACTATTTGATCCTAAAACACCGAGTTATCTTAAAGAAAAATTTGAGTTCATGGGCGCAGATAAAGATCATTCCAGAATAGCTGATAAACTTATATCGCGTATGCCTGCTCACAACTCAAAATTTTTTCATTCCTCCTTTTGTGTCAAAGCAATCAAATTATGGAACTCGCTTCCTTTAACAATTAAGAAAGCCCAAAGCATTGAGTCTTTCAAAAATATGGTTAAAGATTATTATTTAAATATGTGTTTTACTTAATATATTTTATTGTCATAACTACTTTTCTTGATAAGGTTTATGTATATGATACATAGTTGTAATGTATTACAGAAATATTTATAAATATGTATGTATTCTATGTATGTATATGTAGGTATATGTGTTTATTTATGTGAGTATGTATATATGTATTTGTGTGTTTATGTGTATATGTATATATAATATTATGTATATGATTATTGCATTGTCTTATATACTATATATACCTTGTACTATTAATATATACTTGTTTATCTGCTATTTATGCACACATCTATATATTTTTAAATGAAAATTATCTCCTTCAACAAGGTTTGCCTGGAAGAGATCGCTGTTTAGCGATAAGGACACCTAATTGTAAATTAATTTATAAATTTAAGTTTACTGTATTGCGTATTTTTTGCTGTATTTTGTGTGCAATAAAGAGTATAAATAAATAACTCATATTTTATTAAAGGATACGTTGAACAAGACAGCACACAGTCGACCTATTTGTAAGTGGTTGCTGTGATCCATGGACATGCCTCCTTTTCAGTAAAAAGGGTCTCCGATTGGCGCATGGCTCTACCACGTATAAAATATGTTGATGGAATGTTGAATTCATATGTAATGTTGGAGGAATTGAGACTTTATTAAGACTAATCGTAAAACTAAATACAAATGTCGTGTGGCCATAATATTGCACGTCCACGCCTACAATAAACATATTTTTATACATATTCATATATTCTTAATTATCATACTATTTCATTCATTTTTAGTAGACATATAAAAATATTATAAAATAATTAAAATTATTACCTTTAAATATCTGACGACTATATTCAAACCATCATTTGGATTGTGTGCACGTTTGTCACCCTTATTCTACAAAAAAAAGGATATGATTGCTTATTTCCTGAGCTAACACGGGCTTAAGAATAATGAGAAATAAAAATTAGTTATATTATTTTACAACTATGAAACAATAATTGCTAAAAGCCTTTGGGCAAAGTCAGGATATTTATAAGATAGAAGAAATTCTGAGATCTGGGAAATTGTAAGTTTAAGTTTTAAGTAACACTTTTGTTACTGTTGTGGCGGCTAACCCCAGTAAATCTCGCTTTTGATCTTGTGTTTCATATATGGAGTATAGACACGGTGATAACTTTTCCTAATTTCAGCATCTTAGAAGGATAACATTTATTTTTCTTGTGACTGCTTTGGCTAATATTGTTGCATAATTTTTCTGTAAAGTAAAAGTCACAGCCTTTATACGTCTCACTGCTGGGAACAGGCCTCCTCTCACTTCTCAGAGGGTCTTTAGGTCAAGGAAGTGTCCGCCATGTTGCCCCAATGCGTGTTGGCGGACTTCACATGTCTTCGAAATATTTTTTTTTATTTCTCAGACATGCAGGTTTCCTCACGATACCTTCCTTCACAACCGAGCAAGTGTTGAGCCAGCTTATAAGTTATGCACCTCAGTCCCCCTCGTGACCATGGGTGCTGTAAAGCACCCGAAACGTCGACAATTAAAAAGTTAAATTAAACGCGATGAAATCCGTAAAAAATAATTTCATTTATTGGCTACTTTTATTGATAAATAGGTAGGGATAGTGAATGATTGTTGCACTATTTTAGAAACGAGAATTAACGCAATTCCAGACAGTTTTAGGTCAAATAATATTGTGTTAGGTGCGTAAACACTGCCATAAACTATAAAAGTAATGTATTACTTGTATAAATTGAATTAATGAATAAATTGACAATATTTTTTAGATGAAAGGAATCAAAATAAATTATAAAAGAAAATAATATGTTTAAAACATCTTTGTTAACACACAATTTTATTACTTAAATATGGTTGATGTCGAAAAAGCCTAATTTCTCAATTTCCTGGATGGTTTTCACCGCCCTGAACATCGACCGACACGAGCTAAGCAGTTAGGGGCGGGGGTACGCACAACCCTACTTTCGCGCTATGACATGATAATTGGTAACAATACCAAATCATAAACCAACATACTCATCCCCATTTTCATTGCATTTCCCTCTTTTAAATAGCCCTGTTTCAGATGATGCTGTTAGAACCGCATAAGCAAACAGCACCAACGTCACAGAATATACGAGTAGACGCCCGTCTCACAAAAGTCGTTGATTTTCGGACGTCTTAGGAAACATAATACAAATGTTATTTCTGGGATATTGTTGTATAACATAATATTTAATTACATTCAATGTTATTTAATCACATGATTCAAATGGCCTTTAAAATTTATTTTAATAATTAATTTAATGTCATTGCTGCAGCAAGCGCATGTTTTAATACCGAAATCAAAATGCATGCTATTTTCAATTTAAATGATGTGTCAAATGTTGCATAATATATAGCATTGATTGCGTGACTTACAATTAATTTAAAGATTTATGACTTAATAACAATAAATAATATAGAATGAAACCTTTATTGGAACTAAAAGTCATTAATTTTTCATTTAAAAAAATTAAAAATGTTGTTTGTCTTCTTTATTATTAGCCCGTCAAAGTTGCCAAAGCACTTTTAGGAAGGATTTGCCTTAATCACTCTGGGCGGGAATGTTTTAATAGTAGAACTAGCGATTCGTCTCAACTTTGCACGAGTGATTACTGGATATCAACAACAGCGCCATCTACCGGATCTTAATGAAAATCTAAACCATCTAGGAACCCATTCAAACACACACTAATAATTTTATCTAAATCGGTCCAGCCGTTTTGGAGTTTTAGCAGGAATAACGGACACAAAATGACTTTTATAAATAGAATATAAGGTAGGTAAACAAAAGCATGTGGCTCCTTTGATGTTAAGTGACGATTGCATTACCAGACGTCTCGCACCTTGACGCTTCTCCCGTCGCTGGTTTGATTAATTTACGTCTGAATTTAAATTACACAACTATGGCAAAATTCTCCCTATGAAGCAATCTATGGGAGATGCCTATGATGTTTGGATCATTGGAATAAAAGTATTGGAACATCAACATAACAAGAACATGATATTAAATTTCCGTGACAGTAGGAATAAATGATGAGCTAAGTTTTAAATATTGAGGATCTTTTGAAGTAATTGACACTCGCTAACTAGTTAATTTATACTTTGAGCCTACTAATAGCTAATAAATTTAAAAGGATTTTCTAGTCTACAGTAACTTTTGAATAATAATAAGAGGGAATAGTTCTAATTCAAATAACAGTCCTGGAATGGTTTCCCTGCCGTGTTACGAAAAAAATATGCGAGAAATACATTTTTAAGACCTCAAAATGATTCAAAAAGGAGGTTTCATATCGAAATTATTTTTATGTGTCTTCTACAAGGTTCGGTACAGGGGCAGGGGGGAGGAATTGTAGCCGTGGCTTGGTCTCCCGCGGTGAAAAAAGAGGAACCCAGCTAACTGACTCAAAATGGCCGCTCCGAGTGGGCTTGGCGAGCTCACTTCGGATGTGTGTTGGTGGCCTGCGACGGGAGGAGTCACCTCATCTCCTACCGCTGCATCCGAGGTGGAGACGCGGGGGAATTGAAATGTTAGTATAGTGTTCCTGGTGCGCCTTACTTGAGAAGGAGTTGCCGGCACTGGTTGAGTCGCGGATGTATGCAAAAGGGTTCCCTTGGCGCTGCCAATATGCGGCAATAGTGGAACACCATGGGGTTTTAGTCGGTACAAGTTCGACATAACCAAGTCAAGGCAGCCAAGTGTAGTCCGGTTCCCCATGAGCCACAAATCTGCTTTTCAAGAATTTTTCATCCCCATTGATTGTCTCTTCTAGCTATATATATATAGCCGGCTCAGTACCACTTCGGCTTACTGATCCGTCGGTTGCTCTGGTTTAAATGTAAATATCTTTTGAAAGGAAAGGAACTCTTCAAAGAAAGTCTTTCAGCGTGTTTAGAATATATCCATATGATGGTCAAGTAATGGACATTTATTCGTATGTAACATGCAAATCGGGTGATGTAGGTTTTTTTTCATAGAATAAGGGTAAGCAACGAGCACACAGTTTACCCGATGGTATGTGGATACTGTGGCCCATAGTCAAAATGCAGATGTGTTGTCATAACTGACGACTGGATGGAATGCCTCGTACCTATCCAGTAAAAAAAGTCTGCGGTTATCTACACTCACTCATAGAAATATGTACTCATAGAATATGTATGTATTTGCATGGTACGTCGACTTTTTAATTTATAACCAACTTATAGAAGGTTTTTATACGTGGTAAAGCCATGCTGCAACTATATTGTAGTTGTAGCACGAATGGGTCGGCTCGACCGGGGAAGGACCACGCTCTCACAGAATACCAGCGTAAAATAGCAGCTTAACGTTGCTATGTTTCGTATTGTGAGTGTAGAGAAATGAAGACCATTTTTACTGGAAACGAGGCACTCCATCTTAGTCCTCACGTGTGACAACACATTACTGCATTTTAATTCGTAATCGAAGATAGATGTAGATGTATATGGGCCACAGCAACCACTTACCATCAGGTGGACTGTGTGCTCGTTTGTTACACTTATCCTATATAAAAAAAAGGTGGACTGTGTGCTCGTTTGTCACCCTTATCCTATAAAAAAAAGTTGATATGGCTGTTAGATCTATGCATATATCATCATCATCGTCATAACAACCCTTTACAAGTCTACTGTGGAACATATAAAACCACAAAGCACGGTTCAGAGCAATCCATCGACTTCCTACATACCTTTTAGATTGTCACTCCATCTAGTGGCGGGCCGCCTTACACTTCGCTTACCGGTATGAAGTTGCCCCTATTGAACCTTTCTTCTCCATCGTTTGTCGGTTCTTCGATCTATATAAATAGCCCATTGTCTCATAAGCTTACTAATCCAACTGCAGATATCCCAATTTCTATATATATAATGAGGGTATATCGTTTATAATAATATACAACATTTTATACTCCAATCTAGATTTTCTTTGCAATTTTTACAACGCAGCAGAGAAAAAGAGTGAAAAATGTAAATTTGATGTGGGGAGTTGCGGTCAGTTAGCGGAGTCTTTTGTTCCGCTTTGTGGGGACTGAGGCAGACCCTTTGTGTAAGAACTTCAAAGTGAACTGGTACTAAAAACGCCGTTCTTGGTTCTAAATAATAACAAAATCAATCACTGCCGACAGTTTTTACACGTACATTGTATTCGGTCCTTTATTATCTAATGAAGTGATAATTGTTTCTGGTTGGAACAACACACAATAGACAACGGCACAAATACAAACATAAGAATTATAAAATACTGCAATAAAAAAGAATTCTGTGTAGTTCAAACACGTTAGAAGTGAAATATTTAAATTAATTTAAATATATGATAACAATATTTCATGGAAAATTATTTATTTAATATAATTTCTCGACCACAAGTGCGGCATCAAGTTATTTAATCGAACAAAACTTAATTGACTCTCAAGTTGGTACCTAGAATAGACGCTAGATGGCTTAAACACGAATAATTAAATATAATTTTTCATTTTATATTTAACATTCTCTCGCAAGCTATATCCTATAGATGTATATGTTTGTTTCTCATAATGTCGGCTTTTTCGTTTCATCGAATTTCAAATCACAACGATTCTAAAGAAGTTTTCGCTTCGAAAAGAAAATCAAAATTAAACTTGGCTATAAGTAAGTACTTTTCATATACTGTCTAGAAACACTGTCAAATAGTTAGTCACTTAAGTTTTATAAAAAAAGACACTTCAATTTTATTTGCAATTTCTGTTTTTTCATCAGATCACTGCGTAGTTATTTTCAAAGCAAAAAAAATGAGTAAGCTTTTGTTGAGCTGCAACTGCTGCTGAGTTGCAACGTTGCAGCGTATTATGGTTGCATCACGATTGGGTCATCTCTACTAAGACCATTCCTTTACAGAATACCAACGTAAAATAGCAGCAATAGTTTTATTTGATTAATAATAAAATTCTAATCACTCAACAACTAGTTACGAAGCTTTTAATCTTAGTCCTAAGGGATGACCAACTCATTTTCATTTCTAATTGAGGAAAGCCGTTCAGGTAAAAGGGGAAATATCTTACCAGGCAAGATGTGATGTGCCCCGCTTTCCAGAGAGCGGCCAACGGTCAATGCTGTAGTACGGAATTTTTATCTTTTTAAGAGAAGCACAGTCCTTCGGAAAAATAGATAACGTGAGTTAGGTTTCACTTGTTCCTCGTTTTGTATATGTCACCCGTACTTGTGCAAAAAGGAAATAGTATCAATCACTGACTTGTAATAAGAAAAAAATTATATATTTTACCTCCCAAGTTCTTCAATAATACTTACCCATTAATAAAATTGCTCTTTGACATTTAAATCACATACGTTCTGTTAGCTGCGCATATTAGTGCGTAATCAATCAGTTAGTAAGGAAAATAGTTATATATATATGATATATATGTCGCGCCCTTTAATGATTTACTATACGTATAAACGGTACAAAGCTAACTGGGTAGTTTGTATGCCATTGTCTTAATGATCATGTTTTGTATAAATATTTTTAAAACGTTTATCTGTCTGTTTTTTTTATATAGGATAAGTGTGACAAACGAGCACACAGTCCACCTGATGGTAAGTGGTTGCTGCGGCCCATAGACATCTACATCTATCCTCGTTTGCGAATCAAAATGCAGATGTGTTGTCACCCGTGAGGACTAAGATGGAATGCCTCATTTCCAGTAAAAAGGGCCTCCGGCCACCTGCACTCACCAAGCAAAACGCAGAGGTAAACCTCTACTTCACGCTGGTATTCTGTGAGGTCGTGGTACCATCCCGGTTCGAGCCGGCCCATCCGTGCGACAGCAAAAGCTGCCGCGTGGCTCTACCACTGTTAAGTCTGTGCGGGCTAATCGTTGGAATGGCTGGACCGGTTGTAAATAAACTACTCAGACAGACTCAAATCTTGGAAATTTTTAAGAAACCGAAAAATGGATTAAATAAATGGTCTTTGATAATTACCCTTATTGAATAAAACTACTTTTACGGATTCTATCGCATTTAATGAACTTATTTTTATTAATTGCCCACGTTTCGGGTGCTTTACAGCACCCATGGTCACGGGAGCTGGGGTGATTGAAGTCCCGAGGTCAGAGTTAACCCGGAGTACCTTCAGATTTTTTAATTATTGATTTCGGTCCGATTTACGTAGAATGAACTTACTGTGTCTTGATGTCTTGCAGTGGTATGCTTGGGTTTAGTTTCAATTTTATCAATTACAGGATCCCAAGTAGGTGGTACCCAGCCTCCCTTTCTATTAAAATTAGAATGTTTTTTAATTTCAATAGCGTCCCGTATCATCTTCTGCAAAAATTGATGTTGTTTCGCGAGAATTTGTGGTGTATCAAATCTAATGTAATGGCGCGGGCCGTCTAGGATATGAATCACACACTGCAGACTTCCCGGATCTTTTTTTTAGACGGTATTACTAAGTTATTTGACAAATCTAATAAACGTATTAGGGTTAGGGGAAAATACATTGAAAATGAAAAATAGTTTAATGTTTCATTTCATTATCCTTCCCTGTCATTTCGCGAACTTTTTGACCTTCCCTCCTATACCTATACATAAAAATTGTTGCAAAAGATTTCAGTAGTCAAAATATAGTATTTTAATATATGTCCACATTTATATTCCTTAGATTTGTACGAATTTATTTGACGCGTAAATACGAGTAGATATTTGAAACATGTTTAAGGTTACATTCAAATCGATATTTAAACAATTAAATATTTTTATACAATTAGTTGCCGAATGAGAAGCAGGTAGTTAGATTGTGAGGGTAGACTTAATGAACTTATTTGTTAAACCATCCATTTTTTTAAATACTGATTAATTTATTGAATTTTATTTATTTTGCTTTTGTATTCTCATATTAACATTAATGCTACACCTACATCATTTTGTCTCTGCATCATCCCAAAGTAGGCTGATAGAGAATGCCCCAGTGTGTGCCAGCAGTGGAGTAGCGTGCCTTAGAGGGGCCCTGTATCAAAATTTGTCGGGGGGCCCAAATGAAGGGTAAAGATTTTTCACAAAAGGAACATAAATCTTGCATTGAATTAAAATAATTATATATTGATTATAAGTTATTACTTACAATTAATATTTCTAGGAACTAAGCTAGCCAAACAATTTAAATCAACATTCTTTCCCATAGAAGTCCTTAGAATTTATGCTTACATACCTACGTTCGGGACCCCACATTATGTTATTTCATTTGGTAGATTCTAGGAACTCAGATGAGAACTGATTTTACCCTTGTCAAGTTAAAAGCCCCATCGTTGCCAACTGTTTCGGTTTCCTCTCATTTGAATAACATTCAGCAGCTCTTTGATATATTTTGTTTGAACGTAATTAATTTGCAGTTTCAATAAAGCTTGGAGAGAAGTTGAGCAAACGTTTTTATTGGTACTCGTATTCGCCGTGCGCCGTAAGTAAATTTGAAATTTCTAATCTGTTAAAACAAATGAAAAAGCGGCTAATTTGTTTGTTGTGTCAACTTGTCAGAATTAAAACTTCAACCGGTAGCCTTCATCCTAGTTTTGCTAGTTATTTGTAATCACATTGGGATTCCTACGTATGTTTGATCGATATGAATCTTGACGACTAAGTTAGAATGCATCACAGCTTACATGGAGCTCTAGTTCGTTTACATTAGAACGCCATAGCGTGCTTATATGTACATAATATAGTACATAAACAATCACACCTTTCACACGTCGTTTAAGTGTACTCCTTTTCTGGCCCATCTTCAATATATCTTTCTTTATTTAAAAATATCTTCTATCTTAGTTATGCATAGTGACCTGGTATAGATGAAGAAATGGAAAAGTTATCTCGCTCGTTTCGTGTATCTGCAGAGGCGGCGGATTTACCGCACGCCCATGCCATCCACCCGTGGCATTGGCCAGATTGGCCTTGGTCTCGCTTACATATAGATTTTTGCAGCCCAATTGCAGGGCACATACATCTTGTCATATACGCTTACTCCAAATGGTTGGAAGTAATTAAAATGAATTCTACCAATTCCAAATCGGTAATTTAAGCATTAAGAAAATTATTGTCTTAATTTGGTTTATCAAAACAATTATTTTCAGATAACGGCCCACTCTTCACGAATTCAGAATTTAAACAATATTTAGCGACTACCGGGATAGATCACACGTATTCAGTGCCGTATCATCCTTCATCCAACGGAAACAGCTGAAAATTCGGTTAAAACTTAGACTTAACTTAAGATGTTCTTGGTATATAGTATTACTGAACACTGTACAATGAGAAAGAGTCTAGCAAAATTATTACAAAGCCACGCGTTACGTTTGCGACTTGACTGACAATTTGATACCGTAACTATGACGAAGGGAGGAAATGGTTAGAGGGTAAAATTCAGTGTAAGTTTGGTAATAGGGATTATGAAATTTTATTTTAGGCTATCGACGGAATCGTACACCATAGACACGTAGACCAATTAAGACGTGCGTTTAATGTTACTTTGAATGACAATCAACAGGCTCGATGAAGGAAGGTGCAGGAGTCTAGCTGAGTATGACAACGCCAGATATTAATAATACAATACAACCATAAAGTTGTACGCTCGGACTGACACGCCGCTATCAAATAAGAAACAAGAAACCACCAACACGGTTTACAGAGTTTGATCGATTAATATACGTTAAGTATACGCTGTTATTAATGTTTTTATGTTTAGTTAATCATTATACTTTATTGTTATGTTATATTATAAGAAAATAGGGTTTACGACATTTTGTTAAACTAAGGAGGAATGCGGAATATATTATATACTATGCAGGGTAGGTGTCATTTACTCATGAGATAATATGTCAAAATTATGTTCTTTTGTAGGCTTTTAATTAGACGTGGAACAATTGAAAGTGTTTTATTGTACAGGTTGCTTGGTGCCAATTTGTCTCACAGTGAGTGAATGCTGTTGCCATGTTTAGGTATCTGGCAAATATTACTTATTCGCTGAGCTTACTCGTTTGGTGTTGGATCCATTTCAGTATCAGCGACTGAAGGGAACAACATGTCTATGTAAGTAATGTCCGCTGGTTTTGGTGTTGGTGTTGGGTCTGTTGTCTTAATGTCAGCGACTGAAAAGGTGGAAACCAAACAAGGTGGATTGTAATACACGGGTCTTGTGGGGTTAAAATTAGTTTTTATTTTTTTTCATGGTTCCAACGTAAGTAAGCTTCCTCTTAGATACTTCATCAACGCGTTCCACTGAATTAAACTAATTGTCAGCAGTGACATTACGATTAATTTCTTGTAGTGGTTTCGTGAGGCGCAGAACGCAGTTATGTCGCAACTGAGTTGATACAAAATATTTAGTTTCTTCTTCGGGCAAACCTATACCATCGGAACCTTTCCCATGATATAGATAGCCGTTGTAGAAATAAAATGTCTTCGAATCGCACAACGCCCTTATTTTAAGTCCATATTTGCCAGGTTTTAAGGCATGTATTGTATGACTTCTACTACGAAATTTTACTAGCATTTCATCGACGGTAGCGCATTCACCAAGTTGATATAATTTCTGAGAATTCGTGACAAATCGATCAAAAAATGTTATTGCTGCCATCTTATCTGGTGCTGGGACCGCTTGTGGGGGAGAGGAAACTCTTGTGCATATTTCTGCTAAACAGATACGCAGTATCATAACAGGTATGAGCTGAGGTAAGTCTCCAGGACACGACGGGCTCAGCATTGAGCACCTGAAGCACGCTGGATTTCACCTGCCGCAAGTCCTGTCAATGTTCTACACAATGTGTATTAGTCACTCTTACTTATCTACAAAGCTGATGAAGACAATAGTAGTTCCCATTGTGAAGAACAAGACGGGAGACATCTCTGACAAGGGTAACTATCGTCCTATTTCCTTAGCGACTATCATAGCAAAGGTGTTAGACGGTGTGCTTGATACCATTTTAAGTGACCACATTCAACTGCCTGACACACAGTTCGGGTTAAGACCAGGACTATCAACAGAAAGTGCTATTTTAAGTCTGAAGCACACTGTTAGATATTACGTAGATCGGGGTACCCCGGTATATGCCTGTTTCCTTGATCTTTCCAGGGCATTTGATCTCGTCTCATATGACGTGCTCTGGAGGAAGGTGGAGGACAGGGGTGTACCGTCAGAGATATGTGGTCTGCTCAAATATTGGTACAGTAAACAAATAAATCATGTGAAATGGGACGATACTCTTAGTGAACCGTATAGGTTGGAATGCGGGGTAAGGCAGGGGGGTCTAACGTCTCCCAGATTATTCAACCTATATATAGATGCTCTCATAGGCGAGCTCAGCACCAAGCGTGTCGGATGCAGTGTTGGTGGGGTTAGTATTAACAACATCAGCTATGCAGATGACATGGTGCTGCTGGGACCGTCGGTGAGGGCAGTAAGAGAGTTACTGAAAGTGTGTGTAGCCTATGCTGAGTCGCATGGTTTGGTATAGAATGTCAAAAAATGTGAGTACATTGTCTTTGGGGTCAGGGGCAAGCCTAGGACTGATGAACCTGACCTGTTTTTGAATGGGTCAAAAATTAAAAAAGTGACGTCTTTTAAATATCTTGGCCATTTTCTTGCCGATGATCTGAAAGACAATGTAGATATTGAAAGGGTACGCAGGGCTCTAGCGGTCAGGAGTAACATGCTGGCCCGTAGATTTGCTCGATGTACTGACCTAGTTAAAATTACCCTATTTAAGGCATACTGCCAGAGTCTGTACACGAGCAATCTATGGATCAATTACACTAAAAGGTCGCTGGATGCCCTGCGTGTTCAATATAATAATGCTTTCAGAATGTTGTTGGGACTGCCTCGATACTGTAGTGCGTCGGAGATGTTTGCGCATGCTCGCACGGACGGCTTTCATGCGATAATACGTAAGAAGACAGCTTCGCTGCTTAGAAGGGTGAGAGATAGTCACAACAGCATTTTGAAAACAGTAGCGGAGAACTATAATTCTCCGATTTTGAAAAAGTTTGTACATACTTCAATGTTTACTAACACTAGTTTATAAGTCAATTATTACTAACACTACTATGGATTAATTTAAGTCCGAAATAAAGATTATTATTATTATTATTATAGGGGTATCTATATAGTTTTCTCATCTGGTTGGGCTGTATAAATATATAATTGTAAATGAAAATGATAAACATACATAAATATCAACAAAATAAAATAAATACATAAAAAATACATAAATAAATAAAAGCCCAACCAGATGGAAGCCCTCGGCAGGGGAGACCAAACGGCCGAGGGTTAGGGGGAAAGGGAAAGAAACCGGCGGACTATGCGGGCGGTATCGAGGAGCACCGCCTTCTGCATTTGAGCTTGGAGCGGTCCGTCACGGAGTCCCAGTCGCCTCAGATGACCCGAGAGGCTGACTGGGATTAACCCGTTCGCAGAAACGACCACAGGAATAATTTCGGCCGGCAATCCACCCCACATGTCGGTCACCTCGTGAGCCAGGTCCAGATATTTAGTAAGCTTATCTGTTTCGGCTTTCACGAGGTTCTCGTCATAAGGAATGGTAATGTCGACCAAAAATATCCTTGACTGTGCCCGGTCCATCAGCACAATATCAGGCTTATTCGCAAGAATAGTCCTGTCTGTGATGATGGCCCGGTCCCAGTAGAGCCTGGCGCGGTCATTTTCGAGCACGGCTTCCGGCAAGTACTTATAATACGGCAGTTTCCGATCCACGAGACCGTATTTCAGAGCGAGCTCCTGGTGTAGAATCCTGGCTACTAAGTTGTGCCTGTGCAAATACTCAGAGTTAGAAAGCGCCGAACAACCGGAGATGACATGCCTAAGTGATTCACCGGGATGGCGACAAGCTCGACAGATGTCAACGGTGCCATCCTTTAGGATGTATCTCCGATAATTGTTGGTCTTAATAACCTGATCTTGTATCGCACAGACAAAACCCTCGGTTTCCCCAAAGAGGTCACCGAAACGTAGCCAGTGGAGGGAGGCGACTGTGTCCACGAAAGGCTCATGTAGAGCCTTGTAGAACCTCCCGTGGAGCTCCTTCTCCTTCCATACGGTCTCCCGGTCGGAAATGCTCTGTACTGCCGGGTCTTGCCATTGCTCGTTGGCTAAGGATAGAGGGGTAAGTCCTTTATCACAAGAAATAACGTCCCTATAGTATGGATCATCCGCTCTCGTCAGAAAGTAATTGCGGAGGCTGCACACTTCGCGATTATGCATGGTAAGCGCGCTTAAAAAGCCGCGCCCACCACGCTTCCGCGGCAAGTACAGCCTCATTACTGACGATTTCGGATGATGCATCCTGTGGGACGTCATTATAGTGCGGACTTTTCTGTCCAGAGCGTTCAGTTCGGTCTGAGTCCACCTGAGCATGCCAAAGGTATACATGAGAACAGGCATGATCCAACCGTTATATGCGTGCGTCTTATTCACACCGGACAAAAGGCTGTTAAGCACTTTGGTCAAGCGTGCATAAAACACATCGCAAACTGACTGTTTCATACCCGCCTCATCTACACCGATGTTCTGTGACATACCCAGGTATCGGTATGTTTCAGCCTCGGAAAGGGTCCTTATGCTGATGGGCATAGACAAGTCCATGCCCTCAGAGTTAGCAACCCTTCCCCTTTCGACATGGAGGACCGCACACTTATCCGTCCCCAGCCCCATTCTAATAGAATTACTAAAATCACAAGTGATGTTTAGCAATTCCATAAGATGAGAGCGACTGGAGGCGAATAACTTGAGATCATCCATATAGAAAAGGTGGGTCACTTTTGTACCTCCTTTCCGAAGCTGAAATCCCCTCCCGGAACTCTCCAGTAAGGTACTGAGAGGGTTCAGAGAGAGGCAGAACCAGATTGGACTCAAACAATCGCCCTGGAAGATACCCCTTCTTATCCTTATGTGGCTCTCCGCAGCCGTCATTCGCTCGCCTAGATGACAAAGGATCGTACTCCACTGCCCCATACATTGCTCGAGGAAGTCTCGAACTGTACAGTCGACCTTGCACAGCTCAAGGACCCTCTTAAGCCATGTATGAGGCACCGAGTCGAATGCCTTTTTGTAGTCTATCCAGGCGGCGGAGAGGTTCCGACGGTTGCGTTTAACCACCTTGCCAATGACCGCGTCAATGAGGAGTGGTTCCTTGGTTCCACGACCACCGCCCCGACATCCATTTTGAGCGCGCGACATCACCTGATTTGAGTTCAGGTGACGAGTGATTCTCGCGCTCAAAATGGATGTAAGTGTCTTGTATATGGTAGGTAGACACGTTATGGGGCGGTATTTGCTCGGGTCTGTGGAATCCCGGTCTTTTGGAACCAAATGAGTGATCCCAGTAGTGAAGAGGCTCGGGAGCGACTTTTCGTCGAGAGCCTCTTGAAACTGTCGGGCGAGCACAGCGTGACACACCACGAACCCCTTCAGCCAGTAGTGATGCAGTCCGTCGAGTCCCGGACTTTTCCAGTTCGGGGCCCTACGGACCGCCTCAGCTACGTCATCCGGCGTTATGATGACGGGGTTCATGGGCGTAACATTCGCACACTGACTCGCCACAACTTCCATCCAAGGGCCCTCGCTGTGGTTTACGGGCTCTGACCACAGGCCGCGCCAGAATGCGATAGTGTCGGCCTGATTCGGTGCTGGGCCCGTTCCACGTACCATTGGTCGCTCCAATGATTCATAGAGCCTCTTCTGATCACTCTGGAAGAGACGATTCTGGTTGAACCGTGTCGACCTCTCGGTATATCGCCGAATCCGCTTCCCCCAAGCAGCGATTCTCTGCTTCAGGTCGTCTATGCGCTCCGTCAGTTTTTGCGTTATGTCCGGCTGGGACAGACTGATATTTGTCCCAGCAAACGCCAACCTGACGGTGCGCACAATTCTCGGCCTATTATTGCCCGACCTGAAGCTTATCAGTCTGCCGATGAGGGCTCTTGCCTTTGCGATACGGTCCTCAATTCTTCTTCTCCAGGCTGGGATGGCGCTACTTTGTTTAGTAGCGCGTCCAGTCGTGGGAAGTTTGGCGCCAATAATACGGCAAACTGCCAGTGCGGCGCCAAAAAGAATTGAGTCCGTCTCGCAAAGGTCCCGGCTGGCTTCCAAATAGGTCACCAGCATTGGGTTGAGAGCCCTCACGACAGCCCGATTCCGCTTGCTTAGGGGAATGCGCGGGAGTCGCGGTCGATTTTCGAGAGGCGAACTGCGCGTTTCCATAATCGCCTCCTCCAATTTGCTCCTCATCTGCTCTAATTCTTGGGTGACCATTCCATCATCGCCTGAATCAACTAGAGCAGGAAGATCCATGGCGGCCTCTAAATGTGGCTGCTTGTCTGTGGCCTGAGGAGCCGCATCCCCAGCTATAGCCGGTTCATTCGATGAGGGAATAGCCTCACGTCGTAATCGTTCGAGTTCGGCATCATCAAATATTTTCGAGCGCATGATGTACCGAACTCGGTCTGCCAGGTTTTGCTCTGTGACGGGAACAGACGGCTCCAGCTCAGCAAAAAAGCGATGCATTCGAGCCCGATACGCTATCCCTCCAGTTTCTTCCCCCTTCGCCCTATAGTACGCCCGCAATGCGTTTGTGTTCATATTTTTATTCCAACGCATGCGGCGTACTCCACCAGCGGCGGGTGCCGCTTGCCGGGTCCGAGAGGACCCTGCCGACACCAAGCCATCTGGTGGGGATGATGGATGCGAGGGGCTGCTAGGTGGTCGTGCAGCACCTCGCGCTCGGCTGGCGGTCCGCATGCTGCCGCGTCCAGCGCCAGCTCCAGACGCGCCCCGGCGACCCCCAGGCAGCGGCCCTATGCGCGTTTCTCTTTGTGCCATCATCCATTTTATGGGCGTCAGTTAACGGGAGACGCCCAAACCCGGCGCCGTTTCATGATGGAGCCATATGCACAAACGGGCCTTTGCACCCTCAATTTTGCCGAGGCACGGCGCTAACACCTCTTGGCAAGGTGCTGACTGACTGCGCCGACGTAGCGGTTTTGCCACTTAACTGTTACATCAGCGGGCGATGGGGTCGTCACTTCCCTACGCCTTATTATTATTATTATTATTATTATTATTATTATTATTATTATCAGTCTTTTACCTCTCAGTCTTCTGCGTGATCTGATGAATTATGAAACAAAAGATTAAAACTAAGAATCTCGTCACAGATATTACGACATCAAAATATTTTGCAGCCTGTGTCATCTGTAGCAAATATATAACTGGAACATTTGTGGTTCGATTTCAACACTGTAGAATAGAACAAAAGTCCCATTAATGCATTTAATGCCACCATATCTAAATCTTTAAACTCTGACCGATCACAACGTTTATATTTGGTTCTAATTTGGAAATTTTTTCATTAGTCCAGGTCAAAATTATCTGTCGTATTTCTTTATCAAAAATCTTATCCCAAATACCAAGCATATCCTTCCCCTCTTCTGTTGCTAACAAGGAAGGAGTATTGTTGATAGATATTATATTATGTTCCGGTTTAAAACTCGATTTATTGATGGGGAAATTGTAGCCCACATAACGGAGACTAGCCATCTGCGTAGCACAGGATTTTAGTGTCCGAGTGTAAGCGCAAACATACGTATACTCACTATTCCCTCACTCTCATAATTCGATGGGACGATAATCCGACACGACTGTGGAGAGATTTGGCGCAGGATCAATTGGTTTAAATGTGGTAGATTTATTGTTATTCAAAATTAAAACTTTTGTACAACCGACTTCAATATAAATTATAAGGAATAACTCAAAACTAGTGGTAATTACCTTGATCAAATTTATACGTGGTCACATGAGAAGCACCAATTTTCAAATAAAAGAAGAATAATTGAAATCAGTTCACCCAGAAAAAAGTTATGAGGTAACGAACATTAAAAAAACATAAAGTCGAATTGAGTACCTCCTACTTTTTGAGGTTGCTAGAAAATGTAGTCACATGAAAAAGCTTTAAAATATATAATTTATAAGTTATTATTTTGATAGCCTTATTATTTTAGTAGCCTTAGAATTGGATAGAATAATTTTTATTCATTATTCCACAGGTTCGGAGAAAACTTCAGTCCTAGGAAGAACAGGCAAGAAATCCAGCGGGACATTTCTTTTAAATAAAACATATTTACTTTATCTGCGCGGAGAATCGTGAGTTCTCGTTTATTGCATACATTTTGTCAGCGAGATTAAAGACCTACATCTGGCAGACAATGAAACTATGGTCAGTTTTGATGTGCAGTCTCTGTTCACATGCTTACCTGTTGAAGACTGCATCTCGATTGTTACTAGAAGGCTAGAGCAAAACAACATGCCCGTAGAATATGCAGTATTACTTAGACACTGCCTTACATCTGGCTACCTATTGTGGAAGGAGGAGTTCTACAAGCAAGTAGATGGAGTGGCGATGGGCTCACCTGTATCTCCCATTGTTGCCGATATATTCATGGAGGACTTTGAGGAGAAAGCCCTGCGTACTTCTCCCGTAAACCCAAGATTCTACAAGCGGTACGTAGACGACACTTTCACAATTCTCCCTTTAGATAAAGTAACTGCATTTCTAGACCATCTTAACTCTTTAAATTCTAAAATTCAGTTCACAATGGAGTTAGAGGCAAACAATTCTTTAGCTTTTCTAGATGTGTTAGTAATTCGGAATCCTGATAACACCTTGAGCCACACTGTGTATAGAAAAAAGACCCATACAGATAGATATTTAAACGGTGATTCTCACCACCATCCTTCACAGTTAGCTACCGTGGGTAAATCTTTGTTTCAGAGAGCACGAGGGATCTGTGACAGTAAACACCTGGCCGCCGAGCTCCAACACGTCAAGCAAGTTTTGCACGACAATAAGCTTCGGGTCCCGCGCCTACGTCACAGTGAACGAGTGAAGCCGGCCACAGTCGAGCGAGTGCCTGCTGTACTGCCATATGTCAGAGGTGTCACTGACAAGATTGGCTACATCTTGAAGCGGGCTTCCATTAAAACATATTTCAAGCCACCGAAGAAGATTAGTCAGTTTTTACCATCAGTCAAGTGTAATATTCCTCTGCAAGATGCAGGAGTGTACAAGCTTGATTGTGAATGTGGTCTCTCTTATATAGGACAAACTAAAAGATCTATAAAAACCCGTGTTAAAGAACACATAGCTGATGTGAAGAATAGACGCTCCGGGAAGTCTGTAGTCTGTGAACACGTACAGGATCGCCCCCGTCACTACATTAGATTTGATAGACCACAAATCCTCGCTAAAGAACACCGATTCCTTCCAAGGATGATTCGCAAGGCTATTGAAATCAAGAAACATCCTAATTTCAATAGAGAAGATGGCTGGGTGCTACCATCTGCTTGGGATCCCATAATTAATAAAATTAAATCCCAACCCAAGCATACAACTGCAAGACTTCATGATAATGTAAGTTCATACTGCGTGGATCGGAACAAAAAAAAATTAATAATTTTTAAACTGGAGGTAGCCGTGGTTAACTATGACATTGGGACGTCATACATCTTAGTCCCCCCCGTGACCATGGGTGCTGTAAAGTGCTCGAAACGTTGGGAATATAAAATAAGTTAATATACGCGATAAAATCAGTAAAAGTATTATTAAATTCATTGCAAATAAGCTTTAATAATGTTCCATACAAAAAATTTGGATAATTTTGGTATGTAAGTGATGGAAGTTTTTTCACTATGTTACTTCTAAATTTCTCTAAGCGACGTGCATTTACTGGAACAAACACAACTTTCTTATCTACTTGCTTTTTGTGAACATATGTTAACGAAACTACTTGTCCACAGTGATCAGAACTTAATTTTTGAATTATACATTTATGCAACGGCTTCACATTTGTAAAAATGTTATCTATACATGTTGCACTAGATTGAGCAATACGCGTTGGCTCTAAAAATAAATTAAAAAGACCATATGATTTAAACAATGATCTAAATTTAATATTGATTGAGGAAGCTTCTAGGAGATTGATGTTAAAGTTTTCACATATTACAACAGATTTATTCTGTTTATTAAGCTTAGCAAAAACTTCCTCCATAATTTTTTCAAAAGTTTCGTATATAGAACATGGGGGTCTGTAGACGCTCACAACAACGAGGTGCTCAAACTCAACACATGCCATTTCTACAGTTTGCTCAACAGAGAGGCTCACAATATCTTTACGTTCTTTACATGACAATAATTTACTAGCTAATATTAAGTAGCCACCTCTTAAAACCGTTTCTCTATAAAAAGAACTGATCACCTGGTGATTTCTGAAGTTAAACATTAAGTTATAAGCTTTTAACCAATGTTCAGTAATACATAATATATGAATATTGTTGCTATTTAAGAACAACTCAATTTCTAGCTCTTTGCCTATCATGCGTATGTATATTTTGATGCACCAGGTGTAAACAATTTTCATTATCACTCTGTGGAGACATACAATTAAAGATTTGTAAGCTACATTCTAAATTATTTAAATTATTACAACTGCTAGAGATTACATCTATTGTCTCATTTTCTAATTTAAATTACTTGGAACTGATTCCAAATCACATATTAAGTCATTATACTGCTCAAAAGGAGCAGATGTCTGTGTAGCCAAGTCCTTGGCTGAGTTAATATATAAACAATAAGATAGCACATTTGCTATCTGTCTTAAAATATATTTAGATAGGTAATACCTATCTCTAGTCAAAAATTTCTTAATTAAATTATTTATGTCTATAAAATTAAATTTATTATTATAATTATAACAATTAAATGTCAAGTTTAAATTATTATTACATGAAAAGTTACTCATTAATAAATTTAAATTTATTAATGAATAACTTTTCTTACTTAAAAAAATAAACCACTATATTTCAAAACTTCGGTAGCATGATTTAGGCTTCGGTATAAATAATAAATACTAGCAGTGGTGACATCTCTTTTAATAGCTTGTGTAAAAAAAAATTGGGAAAAAATAGTGCTTTTAATGACTATGAGATGGCGCTAGTATCAACGTAAAAGCAAGCTACAGATGACTTTCATACCCCTGGTTATAAGACAACTAAATGATCTATTCCTCACAGCCGGCCTATTTACAAATTTATTTTAAGTTCGAGTTCCACTTTTTACTATTTAAATGTCTTTAATTTATTCTTACTAAATTGTCTTAAAGTTCCAACACAAACTTTTTCTATCACTGGGAGGGCGACCATCTGTCCCAAGGGGTGTGGGATTTATCGTCCGGATTCGAGGATTACCATGTCCTCCCCCTCTCTTCGGACCTCGGATAATCCTGTAATATTCCAGTGCATTTACGTATCTCTTGTTCCAGCTCCAGGATCTTCTCGTCAGTCCTCAGGGTGCGTACGTTATAAGATGCCAGGTCGAGCCGTCTTAGGTGGCAACCGAACCTCCACCGGATATTCTTAGCACCCCCTGCACTGCCGTTACCATGGTCGCCACCGTAACCAGGAATAGCGAGGCCGCCGGGGCTGAGGGCCGTCTCTTAGTAACTTTCCTCATTGGGGGGTACATTGCCATAGTTGCCACGCTTGGCGAGCGGGTTTGTAACCGCAGTTTTTATAGTGATTTTGCTGTTATCAGGAAGAAGTTGCTGCCCATCTCCTGCCTGTTTCCCACTGTCGCCTCTTACGACACCAACAGGAAGATATGGGGTAGTGTATATTCTTAACCGCGACTACACGGCTTATTAAATAATCATTTAAAAATGTTCAAATCTTAAATGCCACTAATGATTCCCCAGAAGTTAATAATACCATCAGATGAGTACTGATTTACAACCGTTCTTAAGTTATTAACGTTTGTGCTTATCTCTTGTCTTGCAAAATTACTTATGTTTAACATGAAACTAATGAAACTTTGAACAAGATTTTATTGCAAAAGCGTAAATCAGTATAAGGAGACATGGGACACTTCTCTTACCTTGTACTATTAGATATTCTGTGCTTCTGTATTAAGATCTTTACCAACATAATTGTCATTATCAATTCAATTCAATACAATTCTATTCAAATCAATTCAATTCTTTGAAAAGATCAATTTCAGGTTCCCCCAGACTTTGAACAATTATTTCGAACGCCCGTTCCGATGATTCCCACTCCGAATCTACGTTTACTTTTTGTGATTCTTCATCAGCTTCGCGGTTTGTAGTGTGTGTTAATGTAGGATGCAAATAATAAGATATTTTGTTTCTCGCACCATTGCCAATATTATTGATCAAATCATTTAAATGTGAAAACCATATTGCTCCCATACGATTTATGTTGCACATAGTTGTGTTGTCCACGCGGAGAAAAATAGAGCAATTAAAGCGAGCAATAGCAAAAGCTTTTTTTGCATTAACTTAGTGAAAACCTACGGGGCAACGGACAGTCCATATGGCAGAGCGTTAAATACGAAGCATTTTTTATTAAATTAAAAACATATGTACGATGTATTTTTGCTATTGGAACTAAAATGTTAGCCTCTTTTATATCGATATTTGCCATGAAGACAGATTTAGGTCAGAGCCTAGCTACAGTCCTATGGTCTTCCATTTTGAAATGGGTGGTTGAAATAAACCTATTTGAGTCCTAAGATTTAGGATAAAACTTTTTGCTTTGTTACATTTCGGAGCTAGAAATACAGTGGAAACAAAGTCGTCCATCGGGCTACGATAGCGTAAAATAGCAACAAAATCCAATACAGATTTGATAGAATTTAAAATAAGCGGATAATTACTGGATACAGAATTACGTGGAACTGAAACTTCTCTCACTTTGCTACAAAACGGTATGGTATACCCTTCTGAGGTCCACTTAAGTATTTGAGCATTGATAGTAATGTTACCCTTCACGCTTCTCGTCAAACAAGGGGGGGGGGGGGGGAGGAGAGAGCCGAAAAAGAATACACTACACCACCAGCTTCAAACCGAAGCTATCGGCGCAGAACAAACACAACAACAATAAATATAATTATTACTTTATAAATATATAACAATTTACTTAAATAATAACGAGTTCATAGAGGGGAGCAAAAAAAATTTTTTTTTTATAGGATAAGGGTGATAAACGAGCACACAGTCCACCTGATGGTAAGTGGTTGCTGCGGCCCATAGACATCTACATCTATCCTCGTTTGCGAATCAAAATGCAGATGCGTTGTCACCCGTACTATTTATTCCTATTCCTTAGTTATTTATTCCTATTTCCCATTTAATCTTATTTTTAGGATGTTTAATTTTAATATAATTAAACTTCCTGTCTGAACATTTTTATACTTTTAAAGTTTCATTCATTCATTCATTCGGGAATTTTATTAAATATTTTTATTACATTGCATAGGGGTCGGTGTTTACGATTTGTTATTTTGATGTAGCTGTGGTTAATTTTATTTTTGGTCTTACATTTTTAGGGCGTATACATGGACATTATTTCTAACCAGTGAACTTATTTCAGATATAATTAAGAAATATGCCATATAATATAATAAGTTAGCAAGCACGTTAGGTTGGAATATAAAATAATAAAAGTGCTCTAATACATGACTTACATCCACGACATATAAATAACCTTTTTAATTCCATGGTTCAATATAGTCGTTTCCAACAAAACAACAACATGAGCAACACACATACAATAGACATGCACTTCTTGCATAAGATGCTATGTTATGAAATGAAAGCTTTTCATAGAATTTTGTATAGGATAAGAGTGTTAAACGAGCACACAGTCCACCTGATGGTAAGTGTTTAATGTGGCCCAAAGACACTTACATCTATCTTCGTTTGCGAATCAAAGTTCAGATGCGTTGTCAACCGTGTGGACTAAAATGGAATGCCTCTTTTCCAGTAAAAAGAGTCTCCGTTTCTCTGTTCTCTTCATACGAAACACAGCAGCACTAAGCCGTTAATACTAGTAGTCTAGTATACTGTGAGAGGGTGGTCCTTCTCCGGTCGAGCCGACCAATTTGTGCTACAACTATACAATTAATATAGCTGCCGCATGGCTCTACCACGTACAGAAATTGATAAAATAATAAAATTGAAAATAAATGAAACACAACATTTACAAATACAATATTACTTTATTCATTTTCTATATCTGCCAATGGTGCAATTTAATTCCATGGTTTAGCGAGTCTAATTTATCCCAACAATGGAAACGTACATTTTCTATGTATTTCGTCACAACACGTTTAAACAGTGGTAGAACCACGCGGCAGCTTTTGCTGACGCACGGATGGGCCGGCTCGAAACGGGGTGGTACCACGACCTCACAGAAAACCAGTGTGAAGTAGAGGTTTACCTCTGCGTTTCGCTTGGTGAGTGCAGGTGGCCGGAGGCCCTTTTTACTGGAAATGAGGAATTCAATCTTAGTCCTCATGGGTGACAACGCATCTACATTTTGATTTGTAATAGAGGATAGATGTAGATGTCTATGGGCCGCAGCAACCACTTACCATCAGGTGGACTGTGTGCTCGTTTGTCACCCTTATCCTATAAAAAAAACCAGTCTACCTTGAAGTAGTATATAGATAAAAATAGGTATGTATAAAACATTCTGAATGTAAAATAAATAGGGTTAACGTATCTATATATTATATGTAAATTTATATATGGATAAATAATATAATATATAAAATAAATACATATATATGATACATATTTTATACGTAAAATATGATAAATAGTGTACATAATGATAATTTTATTCTTCAATTTAAGGGTTATTTTTTAGAAGAACATTCCAAAAAATAACATATTGGACAAAGAAGAATAATTGTATAAAGTCAGTGCTATAAGGGAGTCACTAAAGTTATTTGTAGAAGGGACAACTACCGAATAGTTGCAGCAAAGGTTTTTTTTATATATAAAAGGGGATAAACAGGCACGCTTATGGTAAGTGACTGCTACCGCAGTGAACTACTGCCACACCAAGGCAATTGTAGGTACGTTGCCGGTCTTTAGGCTTACATACTGAAAATATAGCATGTGTCGATTTGGAATTACAGACGATACTTATTTTTATGAACCTCATTAAACTTTATATATTTTTCAAAATATTTGTGTATATTATGTAAAAATTACCAATAAAATAAAATTGGTTGATATTTCTCAATAAAATACTCATTTTAAAATATCTCATTTCCTATATTTAAGTCTTATGTTAAAAATACATAAACTCATAAGGAGTCCTTCCGTAAGTTACACCCTTTTGCTTATTTCTGCTGCCAAATAGCAGTGCTTGCACTGTTGTGTTCCGTTTTGAAGAGCATAGTGAACCATGCAGCTCTGAAACATTTCAAATTAGTCCCCAAAAGGGTATTTTGGTTCAACATCGACGTAGGTCGAAGTTCTCTTCAGTTTTATTAACAAAATTTTGGAAATTCAAAAAATATTAAAAGAACTTCAAAATAATGTACTCAGTCGAAGTTCAACTGTTGTCGAATGATTCATTACAACCTTTCATTCAAGATGATTAAGAGGTTCGCGCGTTCCATTCCAGAGGTCAAACATTAACTCATTGAATCATTTTCTGTCGTCCTTTTGTATTTCCACAAAAAGTAACATTCTTCTTTAAATACTTATAATACTTGAGTAATTTAAATGTTAAAAATTTAATTGACAAAAGCGAAAACTTTGTTTCTGATCTTTTGCTTAATAAAATATATTATTATTTCAATTATGAAACATCCGGTTGTCAGACTAAGACCAAAAGCAAGAATATGCCAAGGAATAATAAGACGAGCTCGAAAGTGTGGTTCAGGGAAATATTGTTTTTTGGCATCTTCGTCTGACAAATCTCTCAAATGCTTTGCATACAAACCACTCTCCATAATATAAAAAAGTTGCAATTGTAATTGCCTTATCATAGGGAATCCTTTGTAAAAGAATATGGAAGATATATACTTGCTAATTGGTTCTTTAAATACATAAAGTGTAGGATTCCCATATTCGTCAATAAAATTTTGCTTATATTGGTCATAAAAAGCATAATAAATTATAGTATACTTGTCATGGGCTTGACTGACTGTCGTAATGCTCTGCAACATAGTTTTACATTCTTCACGGTTTCCCCCTTCTATTTCATGTCCCGATGTGGCTTTAAAATGCTTATTTAGAAGAGAGCTTATGCATGGCTTTATACCATAGATAGCGAGATCATTCTCATTAGAAATTTGATATTCGTAGCTAGGGTGTGTTGTCAGACTCGACAGATTTGATTGGTAATATATGCTAATCAAATAGGCAAAAACAATCCAAATAAACATGAAATATCTATAATTTAGCTTATTACTCAATGTGGCACCGTGTTGTAAAATAACGTCCCACATAACTAAAATTGTTCCGCATTTATCTTTTATATGAAATAGTGCAACAAAAACCGAAAAAAATAATATAAATGCTGCGCCAAATAATATCCAAACCACTGCATCAAACTCTAAATAAGTATTTTTCAAATTCGATTACTAAGCCTGCTTTCTTGACTAAGATTATGAGGCCGTCGTAGTTAGTATGATGTCCATATTAGTAGCTAAAAGCTTCTGCTCTTTTATGCCTCAAAATTAATCCTCCTATCATTATGTCAACATCACCTTTTTGAATTAACCTCATAGGACCAATGGCTATCATATCATCTCCTATAATAGAACCCTCTTCAGGATTAAAGTGGTGGGTATATATAACGTTGAATTACTCCAATTCGCTTAAAGTTTGCAAAACGTATTGTTCTATTCCAATAAGTTTCTCTTTCCCCTGAACATTATAAGGATTAATATAGAATGGAGGCGCATCACAAAAACCTACTTTAAATGTGCAGTTTCTAAGTCCTGTTACAGGTTTGTAAAAAAATGATTTTGTAATGTTTGCCTCAAAACATTTCCCGTATGATATAGTTTTAGTGAGAACAATTAAGGCACATCTTCTCGTCGGTTATACCTCAAAACCTGAAAACTAAATTGTGCTTTGGGGGAGGCCTATGTTAATGTTAATGATGAATGAATGCCTATGTTGTAATGATGATGTCTTTAAATAACAATATTAAAAAGTAAAGTAAAATGTGTTTAAATATTTGGGCCTATATATTTGTATCAACTCTTATGAATTTTTTTTATTGAAATAATTATACGCAGCAATGTTGGCCCTTGTAAATACCACGTACTTCGTGAACAAAACAATTAAGCGCATGATAGCTAAGACGTCATTAAAAATAGGGAGGGAACACGGTCATGTGTCATGTGTCATGCGACTAATTGTTTTGAACAAGTTGTAATGATATGCTGTAATATAACACTCATAAATCAAAAAAAAAATATTTGTTCCTGGTCATCGATGCGCATGTTTCTCCGTAAGGTGAAGAAAAATTATCAGTAATATAGACTTACAATTTTTTATTTTAAAAATATCTAAATTATGTTTATAGTTCCTCAATGCTTATTAGTAACAAAGATTAGTTAAGAATATCAGGAAAATTTTTGACAGATAAAATTTTCAAAAAGAAGGTGACATAATCTTTTAACTTTGATTATTTTTTTGATATCCACTTGATATTAAACGTTATGAAACACAACCACAACACAAGAATCGATAAAATGGGACGAGATGCATGAGAACTTTTGCTGAACTATTTAATTGATTATTTTATTTTTATTTATTTATTTATTTCAACTAACAACTATCATGACAGGAAAAAATATCTAATGCGACGGTGTAGTGCTTTTTATGCATAACAAAAAAGTGGTCACTAACTGTAACATATTGTAAACAATCCTACCCTAGTAAATTCACTCAAGGTGCAATAGAATAGGTCAATGCCGTCAGCCATTCTATTAAGAATGAGTAACGTTCGCGTTAAACTCGCCTTATCGAGTAAATTGGCACGGGCTCGCGGCACAGACAGCAGCCGCGGCCGCCGCTGTTTCCATACGTACCCATCTGGATATATAAGTCGGATAGGTCGCATATATAAGTATCTAATAAATTTATATTGCACACGTTCCAGCAATGCACTATACCCATTTTCGTGCGGTGAACATATTAAGGCGTTACACTCCAGATTACTCCTTAGCAGCGTGTTATACAGAGTGATGATTACCTTAATGTTCGTGAAGCCGTGAACTGTGCGAAGAATGAAGCCCAAGTTTCTATACGCTTTTTTGCAGCAATAGATAATGTGTTCCCCTAAATGTTACTTCACTATTTAGTCGAACGCCTAGATCTTTAATTTCTTTAATTCTTAAAATTTGCAAACCATCCACTTCATAATTATATACAATGGGCGTGCGCTTTCTAGTAAATAAATTGGTTACACATTTGGAGGCGTTAAACTGTAAACGGCTATTCTTGCTCCATTCCACTACTCTGTTTACGTCCTGTTGTAACTTTTCACAGTCTGCCCACGTTTCTACGACATGATACAACTTGAGATCATCAGCAGAAAGAAGGCACTTAGATTCCTTAACTACCTCAGGCAAATCGTTAACCAGTAACAAAAACTGAAGTAGCCCTAAATTACTGCCTTAGCTTACTCCAGATTTTGTTACATATGTATCCGATGTATGGCCAACTGCCGCTAACTTCTTTAGCAAGACGTCTTTATCCACTAAATCAAACGCTTTTTAAAAGTCAAAGTAAGTGGCGTCGACTTGCACCCCCCTATCTACTGCGGGCACAACTTCAGCCATGTAGCTAAGAAGGTTGCTAGTGGTGTTTCTCATTGGCCAAAACCCGTGCTGCGCTTCCGAGAGCTGCTGATTCACCTGCACGAATATTTTATCGTACATGGCTGACTCAAATACTTTAGCTATTGATGAAAGCATGGCAACAGGTTCGATTCGTCCACCTGCTATCCTGCATTTCCCTTTGTAACAGGAACGACCCTTGTTGTTTTCGGAATTGGAAAAAATAGCACTGTCCAGGTATTTTGAATAAATGTACATTAACGGCTTACTAATCACGAAACGGCAGTCCCTGAGTATATACGGCGGAATGACATCCGGGCCTGCGGACCTCTTAGGTTTTAGCTTTTGTAAGGCGCGTTGCACATCCTGTAAACTCAGAGTTTTGATATGCAGCGCGCAGCTGCATTGGTATCGCCGCTATTATTGGCTCGGTAACGCTTAGATTGGCTTGTTCTGTCCTATACACTGAATGGAAATACTGAGCAAATTCTTCTACACATTGCTTACCACTCAATACTTCACCGTATTTCAAATTTGTTTTTTGTTTTTGCAGCTTCTTTTGGACCGTAAGTAATTCCAAAAAGCTTTTGGATCTTCTACGAGATGGTTTTCAACGCGACTCTGATGTTGCTCCTGAGTGAGTTTTATCATCTTCTTAGCTCTCGCTCGACACTGAGAAAATAGTTCATAATCGTATTTTATTTACTCATCTTATACCTCTTATGGCGATTATGAAAATGCTGGGCTACAATTGCCATTGCAGGACTATTGCCCGGAATATTGAATGGTATTTTTTAATGTATCGCTGACTTTTAAAAGTTCAATTTCGCTGTGGCTACTCGCATCTTAAAAAAACTTAAACTCGGAATCCCTACACGTTTCCCTTTGGGAGTGCTAAACCACTTCCCGGTGGTCGATATATCGTCTCGTATCGGCGTTCGTATGTGTGTGTGTGTGTGTGTGTGTCTGCGTGTGTGTGTGTGTGTGTGTGCGTGCGTGCGTGCGTGCGTGCGTGCGTGCGCGTGTGCGTGTGCGTGTGCGTGTGCGTGTGCGTGTGTGTGTGTGTGTGTGTGCGCGCACGCGTGCGCGTGTGCGTGTGTGTGTGTGTGTGTGTGTGTGTGTGTGAAGAAAAGCTGAAAAGCTGTAATGTATTTACGTTTATGTGACTCATGTACATAATTATTTTATTCTAGTATGTGTTGCATAATAACAAAACCATACCTTATTATCTTTTATTTATCATATATATCTTTGTAAACTGGCCAACAAGCAACAAAACAACGGTAAAGGCACACCATGAACACAAACTTTTCATCATGGTGTGTCCCTCTCCGTTGTTTATGTGTACATAAATTCTTAAATAAATTGATAATAAAGAAAAAATCATAAATCAAAATCATAGTTTAGTGTCATATTTAGTTTTTTTATCGAGCCAATTATTTCGATTCTCGTTTCTGTATCATAAAGTACTTTTACATCAGTTAAGTTTTTACCAAATGACTTCGTTTTTGGGCGATATTTTAATTCAGTAGATTCACAGAGATTTAAAATAGTTCAATATACAGAACGCCTTAAGTACTAATTTACTTTACTACTTTTCAGATGTTAGTAAATATTTAATTAAGAGTAACAGTAAAATTAAAAAAAAAAATTGTATTTCAAAAGTAGAAATATCTTCTTTCAAGGCACGCGCAGATAATTTAAAATTCAATAGATGACGTATATTAATCGATCATCCGGCTCAGTGTCTGAAAAAATTTCTTTAAGGCTGAGTTGCCTTTCGTGATTTGGATGCTGATACACTAAAACTGCAGTTTTAGTAACATTATATAGTAACTATTAATATATTAAATATGTCTTCAATAATGTGGATAGTGTAGTAACTATCTCTTTGGTCTAGAGTTCGTAAACCTACCTGCTGATTATCAGGTCTCAGGTTCCCGCCCCAGGTCGCCCAAAAAATTAGTTATCGAGTTTTTTTGTCAATAATCCTCAGTAGCAGCTAAAGCACGTTAAGCCGTTGTCCATCTACTGAAGGCTATGCCAATTTTTTGGCATTTCCTTTTTTTATATAGGATAATAGGAAATAGGTGAAAAACGAGCACACAGTCCACCTGATGGTAAGTGGTTGCTGCGGCCCATAGACATCTACATCTATCCTTTACTACAAATCAAAATGCAAATGCGTTTTCACCCGTGAGGACTAGGATGGAATACCTCATTTCCAGTGAAAAGGGCCTCCGGCCACCTGCACTCACCAAGCGAAATGCAGAGGTAAACCTCTACTTCACGCTGGTATTCTGTGAGGTCGTAGTACCACCCCCGGTTCTAGCCGGCACATCCGTGCGACAGCAAAAGCTGCCGCCTTGCTATAACACTGTCCAAATTTACATTCCTGGAGTGGATAGTAGACTATTTAATTATCTGTCTGTGAGAATGTTAATATTTTTTTCATTTGTTACCAATAAAATTCTACAATTAGTAATACATATTAAACACAGCGCAAACCACTGAAAATTAGTAAGTCGTAGTACCAATTATTAAAAAAAAATTATTGTAAAAATTTATAAAGTCATTTCCAGCATCCATTTCGTCTTTACACAAGCTGTTAGAAAGCTATTAAAACTTGATAACTTACTTTTAACAGCAATAAATTGTTAAAGTTTGCTCAGAGGGTATGTTAATCTCATTAAAAGAGGCTTTCTTGTATTCAATAATTGTGTACTGCATAAACCCAATTATTTACGAATTAAATAATATATATTTTTTAACTGATTTATAAATACGATTACGTTTTGTTAACATTCATCTAGACCAGCTAACTAACATGATATTATGTCGACCGTCTAGCGCAGACCTCTTATTAGAATTTAGAAGCTACGTAAAAACAACTTAAAATTTTTATCAAAAAACATTAGGTTCATTTTTTATTTTTATGTAATACTAAACCATATTTTGGTGGTGTACGGATATCCACTTCCCCATATCGTCCCGTGGATGTCCAAAGAGGAGGACAGGGATAAATGAACAAACATAAAGGCAGCGGTGTCTTCCTAATAACAACCTAATAAAGAAAAAAATTGCGGTTGCCAACCCACCTGCCAAGCGTGCCAACTTTGTTAAATATCCGCTCTATGAGGAAACTTTTGGAAGGCGCATATGTTCTGCAGTGAACTTGGACAGGCTCTAGAATGATTAAATAAATGTACACCAGATAATAAATTCTGATGCCATGAAACGTGTACCTAGAACACGTTTTAAACACAAATAAAAAATAAAGAAGACATCGGACGTTCGGCTTAACAAAACGCAAATAAGTGTTACGTTAACGATACCGTTATTTACTGTTCCATGCGTTGTGGTGCATCAGCGAAAGCAATTCACCAGCGCTGATTTCGTTAGACGAGAGACACACAGACGTCTGCATATGATGAAATATTATTCTTTATAGAATAAGGGTGAAAACGGCCACCTGATGGTAAGGCTAATAAACATCTGCATCTATCTGCGATAAGAATCAAAACGCAGATGCACTGTCACAACTGAGGACTAAGATTGAATGTCTCGTTTCCAGTAAAAAGGATCTCCGGTTATCAATACTCACCGTGCAAAACACAGTAGTAGTGAACTGTTAAGCTGATATTTTACGATAGTATTCATTAGAGCGTGGTCATTCCCCCTTCCCCCCCCCATCCCCATAATATAACCGCAGCGTGGCTCTTATACGTGTTTAGCAGTCTTAGGTATCACAAACATATATTGCACAGAACAGGCAAATTCTAAACAATTAGTAGTAGCCCATTAAAATTCTTCCTTACCGGAATCAAACTTGCGACTATCTTTATTTAGTAAAGTTTTTATCCACAAGTAACCCACAACTCCCTAAGTCGTATCGGTCCAGAAAAATCGCTGATGGTAATCGATTACACAAGGAAGTCGTGCGAGGGAGAAAACATCTTCTAAATGGCACAGTGGTGGACCGTCAATCATCCAGATGGTGTGGATGGTATCGGGAGTTCTGCTGCGATGTGCGTTCGTAAAATTTGGCGGCTGGTAGCTAATATTAACTTAATTAAATTTACTAAATTAAACTAAACAATCTAAATTAAAAAATAAAATTAAATTAAATAAATAAAGCTAAATTTAACTAATAGCCACCTATTAAATGTTTTTACTTTACTTTATTTTCTAATTTAATAATTAAACTTTCATGATGTGCAGTTTTTACACTTGTGCTTGTGTTTCTCACATATAAAGATAATGTTGACATAGTCCTTAAAATTCATGTGCTGTTAAGATATCCCTATACTGTATTGTGTTTACATTTTTTTATTTAAACGCCTCGCGAAAATTTCTGGGTAGGCATCAGTGTTTTGTAGCGACGATTGTCGCTACCTTTTCAAGCCTCGTTGCATTTTTTATAGGATAAGGGTGACAAACGAGCACACAGTCAACTTGATGGTAAGTGGTTGCTGTGGCCCATAGACATCTACATCTATCCTCAATTACGAATCAAAATTCAGATGCGTTGTTACTCGTGAGGACTAAGATAGAATACCTCGTTTTCACTAAAAAGTATCTCCGGTTCTCTACACTCACCACACGTAACACAGCAGCATTAATCTGGTATTTACGCTGGTATTCTGTGAGACGGTGATTCTTCCCCGGTCGAGCTAACCTATTCGTGCTAAAACTATAATACTAATGTAGCTGCAGCATGACTCTACCACGTATCTAACACGTTGTCTTGTTTTGTTGTTAAACTCTTGAAAAGAACATAATGTCTTATTCAATGTGCGATATTAGTGTAAAGCATTAAATCATAACGTAGTTATATTGTTTTAATCATAAAACTGTAACACAAGGAGTATTTCATTAATAATGTTTATCATTTAATTATTTACATTATTTTTTGACGTGATCCATCTAGTTTCATTCCGAATACTTCGTAAAAATCTCCAATTTTATTACAAAATTAAATAATCTCCAAGAATCTTTACTTTATTTTTATATTATATAAGAACTGATTCATTCGAATAATCACTCACCAGTAAGATTGTCGTACTTTAAATGACTTCGTAGCCATATTTCTTAACGAACATTAATAGCAGTTATAATTTTAGGTTAAAATAATTACGTATTCCCGAACATAAAGATAAATCTTAATTAACGGAGCCGTTGGGAAATTACAAAGAAGGGTAATGAATTGCAGATTTTGTCATCACTTCCAGCGGCTAACTTCTAGCTAATAACTTCCTCTTTAACTTTAGAGTTTAAGAGATAGCTATTCTAGATTCTTAAAATACACCTCATTTAACGTACACTTTTACAAAAATTTTATTCAATTTCATATCATTATAACTACTTGATCTTATTAGAAAATGACATTATCATAAAAATCCTAAACTATTACGTATACAGCAGCTAATTAATATTTTAAAGACCTATTTTCTTCTTCTTCGGGCTTACTTAATGGCTTCTCATGGCAGAATACTGCCAATCTAGCCTCAGTATTTTCTCATACATTTTTTTGTGACGTAAATATAACAAAATGTTACAGTCACGTATAAACCTAAACTAGTATTGACATTGCTATTGCTATCGCAGTTTTATTGTTTTCTGTGTCAAATATTTCACTCTTTATGTTTTCGTAGACATCGTTTTTGATTTTCCCTACCTGTGATATTGAATTCAAGATACGTTTTGATTTTTAAAGTTCTAAATCAAAATAAGTTTTATACATTTTTATATTAAAGGTTTTCTTTTTGCTGCATATTGTATTATATTAATTTATAACTAACAACATAAATTCCGTGCTATTTCTTTATATAAAATATAAACAATAATGGCATATTTTTATGTATAAAATTACGTTCTGTGTGTGTTCGTAATTCTTCTTCTCCTAAACGGCTTGACCGATTTTGATAATTTTTATTGGGTATTTATGGGATGTGATGGAATAAGTTGGATGATTCTTAACTATATAAAAGGAGAGCAATAGAGGGTATTTCTCAAGCTCGTTAAATTTAGATAAGGTGGGTTAATTATGAGCTGAAAATAATGCATTTAGAAAATCTAATTATTTGAGCGTAATGTAAGTGAGTGGGAGGGTTACAAAGTTGCAAAGCAAAATGTAGTACAGTAATTTTGCTAAATAAAAATCATTTTAAAATGTACAAAAAATTATCCCAACATCATAATTAACGAAATCTCATCCACCCGCAAGAAAAATAAATATTTAGGCACCTGACGCCTTTTTTGGTTTTGTTTTTTTTTCATATAAAATCAAGTCTTATAAACGAGGCACGCAGTAAGAGAATGCTATTGCTTCTTTCATTCTCGGTTAAATATTAAAATGCAAATGCGTTCTCACCTATTGCATGCTCGTTACCTTTCAAGATTTATTGGATCACGTCACTCAGAATTAGCCTCATGGTACTATTTTGTGTGCTATTTTACGCTGGCATTCTGTGCGAGCGTGTTTCTTTTCAGTGCTGTCAGTTCTCACAGAAGGATGTGTAATAAAACTTTTAACGTTACATCGATGTCTAATACGTTTGGCTTTTCCAATCATAGACCTATTTTTCGTCGATTACATTTGTAGTCAAAAGTGGTTAGCTAAAATTACTTTTAATTAAACGTTTTATAATTTCCACCTCACCTTTGATAATATTTGTATGACAGTTAAACTCTCCCATTGATAGTTTTCTCAGCTGTATATTTGTTAGCAGGAAGCGGCATCTTCATGATAAAAGTTTAAAATTATGAAGTGTATTGACGACCAATTATAACCAATATTCTCTTATGAGGAATCTACTATAAATTGCCTTATAGTGGTATATGCACAAAATTTAATTACTATAAAGGGATCGGATCTCCCACGGGGTCTTCCCATGCTCAGCAGTGGAGTTTGATAGGCGTAATGGAAAATAAACTAACATTTTTGAAAATGAAAAATTAGTGCCAATATTTAACTACTGTGAGAAAACGTCGTTGAGTGGTGAACTGATTTCATACTGATGGTGATTAACAGTACACGAGCTGCAAAACACTTGAAATGTCGATAGAAAAAAATCAAGTTAAGTGAAACGCTATAAAATTCAAAAAGGTGGTCTAATTCCATTCCCGCTTTTGCTTCGCCTGGGTTGGATATTATAATGTGGCGTTATTTATAAATTTTACAAATTTTTTTTTATTAAAAAAATATCTACAAGGTTTTCTGATAAAATGCAGCAAAGATCACTCCAGTTTCATAACGATAGGTTCAGCCGAAAGATATTCTAATTGCGTCAAAATTTTCTCGCGTGTTTCTGCCTGTGCCCAGCAGTGGGCAGTCTGTTACTTTACTTTTTATTTCTTTTGTATTTTCAAATATTTGTCTATGTAAATATATATATTATATACGTATTAATTTATTTTAGTTTATATTATTATATTAACAGTAGTAGAGCCACGCGGCAGCTTTTGCTGTCGCACGGATGAGCCGGCTCGACCGGGGTGGTACCCACGACCTCACAGAATACCAGCGTGAAGAAGAGGTTTACCTCTGTGTTTCACTTGGTGAGTGCAGGTGGCCGGAGGTCCTTTTTACTGGAAATGAGGCATTCCATCTTAGTCCTCACGGGTGACAACGCATCTGCATTTTGATTTGTAATAGAGGATAGATGTAGATGACTATGGGTCGCAGCAACCACTTACCATCAGGTGGACTGTGTGCTCGTTTGTCACCCTTATCCTATAAAAAAAATATATATATATAATTTTAGGTTTAAATCCTACAGGAATAGAATTTTAAATTGTTCACTTCGAATTGATATCTGTGTCATGGGCGACGCTCGCGGCTCGTGTGCTAATCAATCATATGTCAATCCTAACTGAAATATCCTAAAGTAGGCTGAGGTTGCGTGTTTGTTTCCATTACTATTATTAAAATTCACACGTTACTTTTCAATTTACCTAAATAATTTTTAAAGTGAAAACATAACCCCCCCCCCCCCCCTTGTTTGTGCAGTATAAAGTTCACTGTAGGCACCCAGCACCAGAGATTCTGCTTAAGTTATTCTACAAGTGTAGCCATTCTACTAGTGCTAAGATAGTGTGTTGGTTCGTTCGTTTTGCATCCCTTCTAAGCAAGAATGGTCGGTCTTGCTGAGAGGCTGCCCTGTGTTACATTGAGATAAGTAGCGTTGCTATTGATTTACATATTTTCTTTTGTTGTTCTCTTTCACTA
The DNA here is from genome assembly GCA_033319125.1 of Parnassius glacialis. Classification (NCBI taxonomy): domain Eukaryota; kingdom Metazoa; phylum Arthropoda; class Insecta; order Lepidoptera; family Papilionidae; genus Parnassius; species Parnassius glacialis. The sequence continues at coordinate 3,685,739 of JAVANC010000006.1, forward strand.
TGTGTGCGCTGAAGTCCTGTACCCTGTGTGCGTGGAAGTTCAGTTTTCTGAACAAGCATCATGCTCTATCCTGGCAGGCGCTGTCTTGGTTCACGTTTTTAACGTGGTTCACGTGTTTAACGTGGGAACTTGAAGGATTAAGTACGAGTATGTGTGAGATACTTCGTGTAGAGACGTATGCGTACTTGTGAAATAGAAGTTCTCTATTTTAGTCTCTATAATAGTATAGAGTGTATTTCTATTGAGGGCCTCGTATGCGTGATGGATGAGCGGATAGGCAACTGTGTATGTTTTTTTGATTATTAACAACTTGTTTTTCACACAGATCACAATGACAGCAACCCCGATGATGCCAGTGAACCCTCAGGTGCTCCTACAGTTCCCGTGGACGCTTCAATTGCGTGGTATGTTGCAGCGTCTCGCTGGTGCTGGTGAGATGCGACGGCTCGCTGTGCGAGTGCGGCACACCCTGTGCTGTTGTTTTGACCACCTGAGCTTGCTTTATGGCAGCTAACTATGGCGTGTACTGGTTTGTTTTAATATTCATGTGCGCTTGCCTTATGCCTGCCGCAGCGGCGAGCAGTAAGCGACGTGTTGACGTTTGCCATGTGAGCAATCCCAGCGGTGTGCTGATGAATATTGGTGAATCGTATCCATTTTATTAGGACTCTGTTGCCGAATGCTCTCTGCATCAAAAATTGTGTGGTGCTAAAGTTTCGTGGTAAAAGTGTAAATAATATTGTAAATTTAAACAGAATCGGCCATATTAGTGTGCAAAGTACCCTAAAAATAGCCCCATGATCATGTGAGGAAGATCCCCGATCATCAAATGTCTCGAGAATTAGGTGTCATAGTTGATGACAGCGGTAGACTAAATCTGATTAAGAATAGCTTGTATACTCCTACTCGAAACCTTAGACCGCACCTCATGAGTAACATGTGGCGACGGGTCTGTAGGGAATCGTTGGTGGGATTTCTGTCTGTGTTGATCCACAGAGCGTTTCATTTGTTGTAGCACATATTGCGAGTCATTGGTGCGATTGTTGTCTGTGTTGGTGCACAGAGCTCCTCATGTGTTGTAGCATATGTGGCGTCAGATGTGTGGAGAATCAGAAAGTCAGGGATGAGTTGATGGCGCCATAGTGCAACAAGCAGCGCCATCTTACAATTAGTCTTGCTAACTAATAATATGTACTTACTCGTGTCAGGACGGACGAGCGCACAAATTCGTGACTAATAGTGTTTGTTACAGAAATGCATTAAGTTACACGCCCGGGGACGGTCGTACGTCTGGATGGACGTGTTGGAACGTTTATAAAATACCTGGTTGGATCGACGTGAAATTGAGGGTATATCGAGAAACCCCCACTTGTTTGTGCAGTATAAAGTTCACTGTATGCACCGTGCGCCAGAGATTCTGAACAAGTCATTCTACGAGTGAAGTCATTCTACTAGTGCTAAGATAGTGTCGTGTTTCTGTTCGTAGTTGTAATTCTTCTAGTGCAAGCAAGGAGGACTGGTGTTGCTGAGAGGCTGCCCTGTGTTACATTGACATAACTAGTGTTGCTGTTGGTTTACATATTTTGGTGTTATCATGTAATTACGTATCCCTACGTTACACTGGTGTGCGATTGTGATGTAGATGTTTTAAGGTGTGGTCGACCTGTAATGTAATATGGTTTTACTATACTGAATGTGTAGTGTTTCGTTGTCTTATTACTATTGATGATTTATTTGCGAAAGAAAGAGAGAAAGTTTAACATCCGCTCTCACAATTTTGTTATTGTTAATAATAAATGCTATCCTGATGTGTTTCAGAGATTAAAATCGGGATCTTCTGTTGAATTTTGTGACATACATATATGTGTGTTTTGTTATGAACCAAGTGATTATTTAGGGTACTAATTATAATATAAGGTTATAATGTTAAGTTGTTAAAAAGTTATTTGGTAACCATACGATAATCGTATGATTCATCATCATCATTGATCATCATTACAGTCCTTCACACGTCCACTGCCAAACAAATCCCCCTCCCCCAAGGCTACAGAGCACGATCTCGAGTCACTTGCTTCCATAGACTTCCTGCATGTCTTACCAGGTAATTACTCCATCTAGTGGGGACGGGGGACGGGACGCCCAACACTTCACCTACCGAAATGAGGCTGCCACTCGAGAACCTTTCTTCTCCATCGTTTGTTGGTCCTACTAGCAATATGACTGTCTTATTGGCACTGCAGTTTACTTATCCGTTGAGCTATTTCGGTTACTCTGGTCCTACTACGGATATACTCTTTTGTAAGCCTATCATACAGAGAAACCCAAGCATAGCCCTCTCCATAGTTCGCTGGGACAGATATTCCGCCATACAAAGCTCAAAGACTTATGTGATTGGTTATGTGGTCTGATAAAAAAAAAAATGAAACCTAACCCAGGCATAACAGTCATCATTGGAAGTAGTGGTTTGTAAGTGCGATTTTCGTTTACTTAATGATTGGTGTGGTATCAGAAGAAACATGGTTGTGACGGCACACGTGTTATATAAACACTTGAATATACTAGAAAATACTTAGAAATATTAAACTTTCGGGCTCTATTAAGCCAACGGAGGAGTGAAATAATATAACTTTTCAAAAAGACCGTGCTCCTGTCAATAACACTAAGGTCTAGTGCTTATCTCAATAATAACTTCAGTATCCGGATAGGTACAAAAGAAACAGTTAACTTTGCCTGCATGATTCCTAGTCTTTTAACATTTAAAAAATAAACAGTCTAGGTCAAGATTCTAGTTCAGGCCAATATGCACGAGTTGTTAGATAGATTGTATATTTGAGAGATTTCATAGCTATATGTGTATATATAGACCATAGACCCTGTCGATTGGTCAATAAAATAGTGATTGTCTATTTACTAGAGAAGTCAATACAATGAGCATAGATATCACGCGAAGGAAACTGTTTCATAGGTGGCAGTAAGAAATCGTAGGATTTCAAGTTCACTGATTCGAATAACTGAAACTGCGACAGATCGCAAAGTTAATAATCCCCGTCACTTGCCGGAAGTTTGAGAATAGTTGAATTCCGGCACCAGTGAAATTGTTAATTGCAACTTCAAGCGATGATTTAACACGTGCTCAAAGGTGAAGGTAAACATAGCGGGGAAATAAAATAAATATTCTAAAGATATTATATAAAAAAAGAGATTGGTTTTAATGTAAGAAACGACTCAGCTTATGCTACAGCACTAAATTCACATTTTTCTTTAACAAATCTTAATTACATAAAGATAATATCATTAAGCAAATTTCAGCATTCCTGCAAAGCCGTAACAAGAACACAACGACTTGCCCTAAAAGATTTATGAGGGTTATCGCCAGACGTATGGAGGCAGTGAGGCGATTTATGACACGCCAAGTTTGTATTCCACTTTGGTATTTTTATGTGCATTGCATGTGTGATAGTGAACTATAACAGCGGCGAGTACTATCGTGAAGTTCTCTAACTCTTGTGCTAAACATAACTAATCTTGTCGAAATTCGGAATTTTAAGATATTAAAATTAATTACCTAAGATTTGCAAGAACATAAAATTATGTACCTTCTGTAATTTGAAGAGCACCGTCCTAAATTGCTTGCACTATCACCGTCACCACTATCCCCAATACAATTACACCAGGAACTAAGTAATCTGAAATAAGACGACGCGTGTTTACCCTCTAAACAGATCCCTATTAGGAGAAATAGGCTATTTTATGGCTGAACGCTAAGTGAGTAGTAAAATTCAAGCTACTAATTGGTTAAAGTAATCTGTACGGAAATATCATGTATGTATGTTAACTTTATTTTACCTGCCTTGACGACAACACACCCACACAACATGATATTTTTTTCGCACAGTACAATTTGAATAATGTACAAGTTTCATTTCTCTCCTTGTATAATATAAAACAAAAAAAGGAACGAATCTTTTGGTTTTTACATATTTGTTATATTTTAGTTTTGTTAAACATTTTCCTTCATCTTCTTCGTCGTTTATTATAGCTATTTGGTGTGATTTAAAAGCAACATCAAATTTAAGACATGCCGTCATTTCGATGCTACGGTACTGTGCTATGCTACGCATTGCTACGATACGCTTTGGCACTACAGTTGAGCTATAGATTAGATCTGCTACTCACTTCGTGTAAGGGAAGATTTATTCTATTGCCTAGCTGATATGTGGCAAAGGTGGAATGCCATAGGGTTTTAAATCGATGCAATCTTACGTAGCTCTACGGTGATCCAGCAAATTGGTAATGAGCGGGAATTTCCCCATAAAACAGGTATTTATAGAGTAAAGTTTATTCACACTTGAGTATCTTTGCACGGCATTGACCTCCTCTCAATTCTGGAAGGGTTACGATGCAGGGTTTGTTGATTCAAATGTTGTTAATTCTATAACTCTACTCATCACATCACCACTCATGGTACGACATAGGGGTCTCTTACGCCCGCTACTGCATGGCAAAAAGGAAAATAATAGGATTTTACGAATATTATCGCATTTAATAACACTTATCTTAAACATCGAGAATTCAAATAAGTTAAATTAAGTGCAATAAAGTTCGTAAAATTAGTCCTTTGAAGGATCGTTATTTTTTTAAGAAAATGTTATATGTACAGAAATCCTACACATTGAATAAATCTCATTTGATATAAAAATATAAAGTCAAAGTTAAAAAGCTCGAAATATTAACGCAATAATTTATTCTCCTAAGTTGCATAGCTACGGTATAATCCGAATATAATCTGTAGCGTAATACGACACGACGAAACAGTGCATGAGGCTTAAATTAGGTGACAGCTGTTAGCAGCCCTGGATTTTGTACGGCTTAATTATTATTAAATTTAAATATTCTGAATTTTTAAGCATAGGGTTTTAAAGGTTACTTCTCAATTCAAATTAATATTTGGGCAAAATCACAATATGTAAATACAAACACATTATCCGTGTAGTGGCGGTGTAAGAATATCGACTAGCCTATATCGTCCCGTGAGAATCCTAAGAGGCGACAGAGACAAACTGAGACAGCAGATGGGTAGCAGCATCCTCTTGGTAAAAACTCAAAATAATTAAAAACTGCGGCTGCCATCCCAGCAGTAAACCTTCTAAGCTTGGCGACTATGGCAAAATCCCCCTATATTGCAATCTATGGGGGAGGCAACATATTCAACGGTGGACTTTTACAAGATTGATGAATGGAAACCTATTTTCTATAATCATTGTTGATTTTTATGTGTGATCATCGATATTGATTGATGTTATAAATCTTCAGCCTCTGAAAATGTTCGGGATATTTTCGGTATTAGACTTATCCTTCTACTATATCTACTTCTACTTCGATTTGGATTCTATAATAATTAATAAAACTAAATGCTAGTCCAAGTATACCACTGTAAGACATTAAGATACTGTAGACTAATTCTGCGCAGGTCAAGCTAAAATTAATATATAAAAGGGAAAGTTTCCCAAGCTAACTATAACAGCCACCCGGTGCCCTTTGAACACCTCCGGCCCCCCCTCCTACTTTACCGTGGGTAGGAGTAAAATTAAACGTTATATAACAAGTAAAATTAATTTTATTTAATTTGTCATAACATAATGATGATCATAACTATCTTAAAAAAATTGTATCCGAACATATAGCGAGGATAGCATCGCGCGAGCATAGACCAATAGACCCACTATTGGTCTAATGGGACTATTTAATAAAAATAAACATTTAAATCGGTTCAAAATAGGCGAAGATCTCACATAAGACACATACAAAAAAAAAGTAGATTTAAGTAACTCATCTGTTTTTATAAATTAACTAAAAATGTGACATAATTTTATATACAATTTTGTCATCAGTGTATATATATATATATATGCGTGTGTATATATATGACGAAGTTTGAACACGACTTTTAATTGCACAAGTGAATCTGCTTTCAGAGTTTTTTTGAATAGGTTGTTGCGCTCTTGCAGTGCGTCTCAAATGTTTGCAGATGATAGAATAGATTGAAAACTTCTTTATAATATGATGAAAGCATTGTTTTATGATATTTAAAAAAGTTTATAGCAAAATATCTGTATCACAGATGCAATTAGTGAGAAAGCTTCATCTGTTATCTACAACTGATTGCTAGGCGTCTCGATACTGATTGTCTAATAATGCAACAGTAAGCATACTATTCCATCGTTTTCAATATTAATTTTATTTTTAAATTTGAAAAAGTTTTAAGTTAATATGGAATAGTCATTGGTATTGTTTTATAGTACTACGATTTTTTTTAATTAGATATAAGTCATTTATGTCTATCAGGATTTTTCTTTGGCATTGTTTGATGGAAGTCATTACATTGTAATCACTATAAGATAAAATTTAAAATAAGGGATAAAAAGGGAAAATAAGGAAATAGATAAATATTAACGAGAATACAAGGAAAAGATATCATTTGCAAACTTAATTCGAACAGGAAGCGCACGATATAACTTTGTTCATCTAGACTATTTATTAGAAAATTAAATGCTAATTGAACTATAAGCAATTTTTTAAAAATAGTGTGAAGTTTAAAATGTGTCTATATTTTAGTATAAGGTTTTTTTTTATTACACTGGTTGTTCCTGGTGACTTTTTCCGCGTGAAATTTATTGCGATTGAATTTCATGGGTTTTATTTTGCACGGAACCTTAAAACATCAGTTATCTGACACTGAAAGTTCCGTCAAAATTGGTATAACTATTTCGGAGATTAGCTGAATCAAACAAATAGACAGACTCGTAAATATTGTTTGAACTTTCAAATATATTTAGTAAAAAGCTGTTATTTTGACATTATAAACAGATACTTCAATTTTATTTATTTGTATGGAGAAATGGATTATATGTCTCCTGAAGTCAAAAAATCGTAAGCAACTTGCTTTATACGAAGGACACTCAATAAGTTTTAAGATATAAAAAAATATTTTAGATACTATTAATATTTATTTAACATCTTTTCAAAATATTCTCTATCATGCTCTATACAAAGTTCCATTCGCCTAAACCGACTCTGAAAACACTTTTGCCAGTATTGATCTGACAGGTCGGAAATAGCTTCTTCGTATGCAGCCACGGCTTCTTTGGCGCCTGAAAGAAGCTTGCCTTTTATTTTTTTATTTGGCTCTTGGGAACAAAAAGAAATCACAAAGGCCTAACTCAGGGCTGTAGAGTGGGTGACTTAAAGTTTCAAACCAGATTCCTCAATAAATGCTTTTGTTCTAAGTGAACAACTTGGGTATGGACTGTATATCAAAAAAAAACCAGAGGTGCTCACAAGTTTTATACTTGATCTGGTTTATTAGCAAACAAAAAAAAATTACAATTCACACTTATGTTAAATCAAATGACATCTTTATACCGCAATCTATATATCGCTCAACGCCATCTACACACAATAAATCGTACTAATTTAAACAAGTTAACATACCGCCCCCCAAGGACATATTGACCAAATGTCCTTTATTTTACTACATATTATGACAAAACATTCACTTATTAATATATAAATAAATCTAATTTTATAACTAACATCATTTAAAAACCTAACAACTAACATCATTTAAAAATCTAAGAACCTAAAAATCCACGTTAAATATATAGATACAACTTATAAATATTACAGTAACACACAAATTTCATTTTACATTAAAGGTAAAATACACAATTTAGACGTAGGTCTTTTAATCACAGAGGCCTTTGTACGTAATGTGACTACTCGTGTAAGATTGTCTGGGCCCGGATGTTTTTGAATCACCCTACCAAGAAGCCAACGACAGGGAGGCAGATCGTCCTCCTTTACAATAACAATATCGCCTATATTGGGTTCAGCAATTTGGTTTGTCCATTTATATCGTTTCAGGCAATGAGATAAATATTCCTGGGACCAGCGTTTCCAAAAGTCCTGAGTCATTTTTTGAACCTGTTGCCATCTTTTCAAATATGTAATGTTAGATGAATCGAAATTGTAATCAGGGGCTGTTAAAATTGGCTCACCAATTAGAAAATGACCTGGTGTCAAAGCTTCTACTGTTTCATCGTCATCATTATATCTTGAAATTGGCCGTGAGTTTAGACAAGCTTCAATTTGACTCAGTAGCGTTGACATTTCTTCAAAAGTTAAAGTTGACTGTCCTATAATTATTTTTAAATGATGCTTACACGACTTAATGCCAGCTTCCCAAAGTCCCCCAAAGTTGGGTGTATGTGGTGGAATAAAATGCCAACTGGTTCCGTTGTTGGCTAAAGCTTCGGCTATATCCTTGGCGATTCTAGACTGCTCAGATTTAAATAGTTTCTGTAAATCCCTTGAAGCTCCCAAAAAATTGGTCCCATTATCACTCCATAGTTCACTGCAATTACCACGTCGTGCGACGAATCGTTTAAAGGCTGCAAGAAACCCTTGAGTGAAGAGATCACTGACAACTTCAAGGTGCACAGCACGAGTAACCATGCATACAAACAAGCAAATATATCCCTTGTACGCATGGTGTCCACGTCCCTTTGAGGTCCTTAGACTGATAGGGCCCGCGTAATCTACTCCACTTCGTTTGAAAGGTCTAGTAGGGGTGACTCTTATGGAAGGTAGTTGACCCATCAGTTGAGTTTTTGTTGCAGCTGCAAATCTAATACACGTTATACACTTACGATAAAAAGCCTTGACTAATTGTTTGACTCCTATTATATAATATGAAGACCTTAAAAAATTCAACATTAGTTGTGGGCCTCCGTGAAGTGTTCTATAGTGAGCGTCGGCAATTATTAGGTTAGTAAGACTTGAGGACTTTGGTAATATAATAGGATGCTTTCTGTCCCAAAGGATTTCGGCGTTTTCTAACCTTCCCCCCACTCTTAATATACTTTCATCGTCCAAAAATGGGTTGATTGGTTTTAATGGACCATGAGTAATATATTCTTTTAATTTCAATTTATGAATTTCTTTCTTAAATTTTTTATTTTGACAAATCCTTATGCAAGTATTCAGTGCTTGTTTCAGTTCCAGAGCGGTTAAGTATTTTTTTATATTTCTATTTGCCTTTATTTTCCTTAATTCTAAAAATCGCCTACAATATGCTACAACTCTAATAAGTTTGGTAAGTGTTGACCAATTCTGCAAAATAAATTCATTTTCTTCGTTTTCATTATTACATTCTGTTATTGTATTATATACCTGTACTTGCTCTAATGAAGTTGATATATTTTTTGGTTTTACAGGTTTCACTTTTGACTGATATAAGAAATCTGGACCACGAAACCATAGCCTTGTTTGCAGAAGTTCGGATGGAGAAATACCTCTAGAGGCACAATCAGCTGGATTTTGCTTAGATTGAACATGACCCCATTGCTGTGGCTCTATTATGCTTAAAATTTCGGAAACTCTGTTTGCAATGAAAGTTTTCCATCTGCTTGGGTGATTGTTTATCCACGCTAACACTATTTCAGAGTCAGTCCAAGCAAAGAGGTTAGTTTTATCTATCTTTAGTACGTCTGCAATTTCAATTATTAATTTTGCTAGCAAGACTGCGCCACATAATTCTAATCTCGGAACTGAGATTGTTTTGATAGGGGCAACCCTTGTCTTTGCGGTTACTAAATGAACATGTATTTTGTCTTTCGAGTCCACTATTCTGACATACACGACGGCCGCATATGCTTGTTTTGACGCGTCACAGAAGCCATGTAAGTCAATTCTTTTATTAGATTTTTTCATTCCCATCCACCTAGGTACAGAACATTCAGTTAATCTGAGTAATTCGTTTCGGTAAGTCATCCATTCATCTTTTATGTTTACTGGTACTACGTCATCCCATCCAATTCCTGCAATCCAGAGCTTTTGAATAACAATTTTTGCTAATATTACGCAAGGAGCGACCCAGCCCAAGGGATCAAACAGTCTACAAATATCCGAAATAACCTTTCTTTTTGTTACAGGTTCAGTCAAAGGAAGAAGTTTCACTGCGTACTGGAAAGAGTCAACGCATCGGTTCCAGGTAAGTCCCAGTGTTTTAATTATTTTGTCTTGTTTAATATTAAATGTTTCACTCCTATCATTATCCAAGTAATCCTTTTCTATTATTTTTAGCAGATCACCGCTATTGCTTGACCATTTTTGCAACTGAAAACCGCCTTTCGCTAAAAGAGAATTCATTTCGTTGTAAATTTTTAGACCTGTATCCACATTTTCACACCCTGTCATGAGATCATCCGTGTAATAATCAGTCAGGACTCTTTCAGCTGCAAGTGGGAATTCGTCACCTTCATCATGAGCTACTTGTTGCATTGCCTTTACTGCTAAGTATGGAGCTGATGCCGTACCAAAGGTAACTGTAAGTAATTTGTAATCCTGTATACTAGAATTAACGTCTTCTCTCCATAATAATCTTTGGAATTCTGTGTCTTCATTAGCCACTCTTACTTGCCTATACATCTTTACGACATCCGCAACCAAACAAATGGGATGCCTTCTCCATCGCATCAAGACGTGCCTTAATTCAAATTGAAGAGGAGGTCCTATCAATAAATCGTCATTAAGAGACACTCCATTCTTTCCCTTGCAAGAAGCATCGAATACAACTCGAACTCTCGTGGTGTCCTTATCATTACGCACAACGGCATGATGTGGCAAGTATACAGCCATCTTATTTTTCAATTGGGATTGATCTATCTTTTCCATGTGTCCGAGTTCAATATATTCATTAATTACGTTTACATACTCATTTTTTAATTTTATATTTTTATTCAATTTCGCCTCTAAGGACTTAAATCGTAGTAGTGCAATATCCCGCGACTGGCCATATTTACAATCTGGATCGTCGTTCCGAAAAGGTAAACGAACTACGTATCTACCATCTGCATTTCTTATTGTAGTTTGATGAAACAGATCTTCACACCAAGATTCTTCTTTTGTGAGTATCTTTTTATTATTATTTGGCTCTGCTTCCAATTCCCAGAATTTTCTTAATGCCTGATCTTCATTCATGTGAACATGCAAAATTTTAAGATGCGACGTTCCAACATCACTTGATCGAATTGCTCCTGACAGAATCCAACCTAAACTTGTTTTTTGTGCTATAATTGTACCCCCAGGATCCCTTTTTACCCCATCTTGTAGTATTTTAGAATAAATCTCTGCTCCCAATAGCATATCGACTTTATGAGGTGTATGATATTGAGGATCTGCTAGTTTTATATTGTTTATTTCCACCCATTTTAATTCAGTTATTTTTCTTGCAGGAAGAAGAGATGTAATTGACTTTAAGACGTAAGCCTTAACTACAAACTCGACAGTCGGATCATATTTTGATTGAATTTTTATGTAAACAATTGATTTTGAAATTAAACTATTAACACCGCCAACTCCGGAAATAATTCCCTTGGTGGGTTGTTTCTTTAAACCTAAATATTGCACTATCCTTTCAGTTACGAAAGAAGCTTGAGAGCCCTGATCTAGTAGCGCCCGAATTGTGAACTCAGCTCCGTTTTTAAACACTGCTGTGACCAGAGCTGTAGCTAACAACACTTGGCTAGCGTGCCCTTTCGAAAAACAGGCAACCATATCATCTTGTTCTTCAACTGCATTATATGATAGTTCTGCATTAGTATCATCATGCGCTTGAACCTCTGTATGATGAACAGACTCATCTGTGATTTTTGGGTGCAACAAAGAATGGTGTCGGCGTTTGCAAATCCTACATGTTATTGCATTGCGGCAATACCTGGCAGAGTGATTCTGGCCCAAGCAATTAAAACACAAATTATTGTCCTGAACAAACTTACGCCGAGTGTCAACATCTTGTTTCGAAAATTGTTTACAAAAGCCTAATTTATGTTCTTCCTTGCAAAATTGACACGATATAATAGTATTCATAACATGTAAAGATTTACTTCTATTAAAATTATTTTTAGTTACCTTTTGCGTTGAATCAGGTTCTAAAAACTCAAAAGCTCTGTATCGACCCGTCAAGAATTCTTTAAATTGTGCAAATGTAGGCAACTTATCAGACTCGACATTGCTAGTGACATTTATTTCCCAATCTTTTCTAGTATTAGTATCTAATTTTAGTGTAAGGATATGAATTATAATTATGTCCCACGAACTTATGTCAATGCCCAAGTTTGATAAGGCACCCAAACAATCAGAGGTAGTATCCATCAACTCCTTAAGCGCTTCAGATGACTCAGTTTGAATATTCTTTTGACTAAATAATCTTTTTAATATACAATGTGACAAATACTTTTTGTTGTTGTACCGTGTTTCAAGCTGAGACCAACATTTGTCATAATTGCATTCCGATATAGGAATATGCCGCAGCAATTGCTCGGCTTCCCCCGTCAGATAGCTTTTTAAATAATGAAGTTTCTGTACTTTAGCAAGCGAAATATTTTTGTCAATTAAAGAAATAAATAGATCTCTAAATGTCGGCCATTCAGTGTACTTTCCCGAAAAGGTAGGTACAACTATCTTAGGTAATTTAATACCCATATTGCTAATCCCTAACTCACTTGAAATTGACTTGTTAGATTGTTGATGGATATCGCCTTCTAAACTAGATAAAACAGTCTTTAGTTCGCACTTTAAGTCTAAATAAACAGTCTCGGTATTATCGTACACATCATTCCTAACATATGAAGTGGAGTTTAAATCTTTAGAATCATCTTTTATAATAAGAATATGTGTAGATGTAAACTGAGACCACAATTCTTGTATATTCTCCAATCTAGTTTCAACATATTGTCTAGTAATCCTATCTTTAGGCGATTTTTTAAAGTTACTTTTCGCCTTAGACAATCTATTATAAATATCTTCTTGAATCTTAATAAGTGCTTGTAAAGAAGACATCTTTGATAAAAGACGTAACAATAATTTAGAAAATAACAAAAGTTCAGAAGGTATATTAGAATACCTTTCTCACAATTCTATTAACTGTTTTTACAACTCACATCCAACTGAAATAAATTACAAGTCCGAAATGATTCAAAATTTTTTACAAGTGTTTTAACAACTTAAATCTGAGGAAAAAATCGGGCATAGGTTCCCCGTCTTAACCAAAATTCACTTAAAATTAACTAAGTCTACAATTTACATTCGAATTATTTTTCTAAGTTGTAAAGTCTTTATAATCACTATAGTACTTTTTCTATGTTTAATTTTTCTAATAAATAACGTTCAGATTTCGACAAAATAAATTAAATACTTTAAAAGGTTGAAATTTAATCTTGCTTGGTATATAAGGTTCACTTTTCCACAATAATGAATTTTAAAATGTACTCACAGTTTTTTTTTTTTTTTGATGATTACCACTCACTTATGGACCGCACTTTCCTTACGGCAATAGGGTCGAAATTGCCGTCTGTATAAACTGCTACTGCTACACTTCTTATATGGCTGCTTCCGTTTGCTAATGTGGTTCACTATCTCCTTTCCTCCCGCCGTACTCTCGCGTCTGATTCCTGTGTATATTTTACTGCCTCACAGTGTAACCAGACTGTGCCAGGTATCACTTCACCGGAATACGAGGGTGATAACTTTAAGGTCTAATTTCGTTCCTAAAAGCACCTCTTCAGATATGAACCACGTCCGGCTCGAATGACCATGAACAACTTGGGTATGGACTGTATATCAAAAAAAAACCAGAGGTGCTCACAAGTTTTATACTTGATCTGGTTTATTAGCAAACAAAAAAAAATTACAATTCACACTTATGTTAAATCAAATGACATCTTTATACCGCAATCTATATATCGCTCAACGCCATCTACACACAATAAATCGTACTAATTTAAACAAGTTAACACTAAGAGAGGTATGTGAAGAGGCGTTATCGTGATGTAGCATGATTCCCCGAAGCCTGGTCTTTGGTCTTCTCTCCCGTTTTAGTAGTCCATATATTTTCTGCAGTAATTGCTGTTTGCGGGGCCCCGGTTCTTTAGTCAACTTTAAGATTAATTTTACCCATTTTGAATTCAGAAAACTACCTAAAAATTGTTGCGCGTGATGGAGCTGAGTCCCCTAATGCTGTTGTAACCGTTGTCAACTTAATTGTTCGGTTAAACCAAATTTAAAACCATAATATATCATAGCGCGCAAATGTCCACAACATAGGCCTCCCCCAAGGAATGCCACAAAGCACATTCCTGAGCCACCTGCATTCATCGACTTCCTGCATGTTTTATCAGGTCATCACATCATCTAGTGGATGGACGCCCTACACTTTGTCCGCCGGTAAGAAGCCACCACTCCAGAACCTGTTTTTCCCCATCGGTTGTCGGTTCTTCGAACTATATTTAAGTATTCGATTTATTCGAATATATTTATTGATTCGAACTATATCGAACTATTTTTAACAGTGGTAGAGCCACGCGGCAGCTTTTGCTGTCGCATGGATGGGCCGGCTCAAACCGGGGTGGTACCACGACCTCATAGAATACCAGCGTGAAGTAGAGGTTTACCTCTGCGTTTCGCTTGGAGAGTGCAGGTGGCCGGAGGTCCTATTTACTGGAAATGAGGCATTCCATCTCAGTCCTCACGGGTGACAACGCATCTGCATTTTGATTCACAAACGAGGATAGATGTAGATGTCTATGGGCTGCAGCAACCACTTATTATCAGGTGGACTGTGTGCTCGTTTGTCACCCTTATCCTATAAAAAAAACTATATGGCCGGCCCATTGCCACTGCAGCTTACTAATCCGTTGGGCTATGTTCGTCACTCTGGTTCTACTGTGGATATCCTCATTTCTAAGTTTATCATGCAAAACAACCCCGAGCATACCCTCTCCATAGCTCGCTATCGACCTTGAGTTACCTCATACGGCCTGCAGTGAACGACGACGTCTAAGTTCCATAGGTCATCACTGACAACACGTACTGGTTGTATAGTCTCGTTTTCAAGTTTTGAGTTTACGACTGGGGTGGTCCAATCACACAACAAAGCCGCCAACATTTATATAATACATAAATTAGGCAGAAAGTGATGTGTATTCTATTAAAAATTCTGATTCTTTCAAAATACGCTATCAAAGCTGCTAGCGGTGTGTAATGCAATAAAAAATATGAAGAAATAGCAATGTTATGTTTAGTTGTTAATATCACCAAACGATCGCTATTCATTTATTTGGTGAAGCTATATCATAGCATAGTCAAAAACAATGTTAAATTTAATCAAATGCTACCATTTCGTGCCATAATCGTCTAATTTATGATATTATAAATTCTAGGATCTGGCTATTATATAATATAACTTAACTTAACTTAACTTATCTTCACGCACAATCCCTGACGGGGTTGCCAGAGAGAACAGATCGCCAAGTGTCACGATCCTAACATACCTCTTTCGCTTCTTTCAGATTCATTATCTTCTTCATACATGCACGTCTAGGTATCCGAGTACTCTTGACCAGGGATTGAATACCGGTACCAATTTCGGTTCTGGTTCTTCATTTAGGTTCTTATAAAGGTTCCTCTTTTCGGTACGGTTCCAGTTCCGGTATCGGTTCCGGTTCGGGTTCCGATGTACCGGTTCTAAATACCGGTTCCGAGAACCTATAATCAAATTTCTCCAAATCCGTAGATTGGTATAAAAAATTCTGTACAGTTCCGTAGATGCTATTTCAAAATATCGGTTCCGTTGAGGATCGACAATATTTGTTTTTGAACTTAGTTGATAAATTCATTCTGTCATCGAAAATTTTTGTTGTAAGTTTAAATGTCGTATAACATCGAATCAACCTACACATATAAGAAAAATAAACCATAAAAAATTGATTATAATGAAATTTGTTTTTTTAATTAAATAATCTTTAATAAACAACAAATAAAGTAACTATACACACTTTAATATTTGTGGATATTTATACTAAAAAAATACGTTTCAAACTTGACTATAACGACTTATTAACATGGATTTTATTTTCTGGTTTTTGTTAGTTTATTATTTGATATATAACGGTGTTTCAGACTCGGGTGATTTATTTCACAATGAAAAACTATAGCTGTGTAGTGGCGGTTAAGAATATCTCTGGGTGTCGTAAGAGGCGACGGTGGGATACAGTCAGGAGATGGGCAGCAGCATCTTCCTGATAACAGCAATATCACAATAAAAACCTGCGGTTGCCAACCCACCTGCCAAGCGTGGCAACTATGGCAATATACCCCCAAAAATAAATAAAGTTACTAAGAGACGGCCCCCAGTCCCCGTTGCCCCGCTATTCCTGGCTACGGTGGCGACCATGGTAACGGCGGGGCAGGGGTGCTAAGAATCTCCGGTGGAGGTTCGGTTGCCACCTAAGATGACTCGACCTGGCAACTTATAACGCACGCACCCTGAGGACAGACGAGAAGATCCTGGAGATGGAAGAAGAGATAGACAAGTTGCACTGGAATATTATAGGACTATCCGAGGTCCGAAGATAGGGGGAGGACACGGTAATCCTCGAATCCGGCAACTTGTTCTATCACCAGGAGGGCGAACACCTGTCCCAAGGAGGTGTCGGATTTATCGTCCACAAGTTTCTCGTTAACAACGTTGTAAAGATTGGCAGTGTGTCAACGAGGGTCGCGTACCTTATACTCAGAATCACCAAACGGTATTCGCTGAAGGTCATACAGGTTTACGCACCAACCTCGACACACCCCGATGAGGAGGTGGAGGAAATGTATGAGGATATCTCTAGAGCTATTCATTCCTCCAAAACCCAATATACGGTGTTGATGGGAGACTTCAACGCAAAACTAGGCACAAGAGAGAACGGTGAGCTGAAAGTAGGGAAATTTGGAATAGGGCAACGGAACCCAACGGCCAGCAGCTGGCCGACTTCATGGAGAAAGAGGGACTCTTTATGGTGAACTCTTTCTTCCAGAAGCGGCCCCACAGAAAGTTGACCTGATCGAGCCCCGACGGTTCGACAAAAAATGAGATTGACTTCATTATGACGACCAGACGACAACTGTTCAGTGATGTCTCAGTGATCGCGAGGGTGAAAACCGGCAGCAATCACCGAATGGTGACAATCAAACTGAATCTAAACGGTGGAGAGGACACGTCTAATGAAGTCAACGCTCCGTCTCCCTCGTGCTCTACTCCAAAGTCCCGAAACCTTTCAGCTCGAGCTACGAAACCGTTTTCATTGCCTAGAAGATTGAAATGCAGTGGACGATATGAATGACAAGCTCGTGAAAACTGTCCATGCGGTCGGAGCTAAGTTTAGCAAGACCCGCCGCAGAAGAACACAAAAACTCTTCGATCACACACTTAGTCTCATGGCTGTTAGACGGGATATGAAGCTGCAGTCTTCAGCAGATTTGACAGCATACAAACAACTGAACGGACAGATCTGCAAATGCAAGCGGCGGGACATACGCAACTCTAATACTGCTCATATTGAAGAAGCAATCGAGCGGATCCAGGGCTCCCAAAGTCTTTGCTAGAGATCTGTCTGCCGGAAAGAGCCAACTCTCGAAGCTGAAGACCGAGTGTGGCAGCACCGTTTCTGGGACACCTGAGATTTTGAGTTAGATTGAGAGGTTCTATGGGCAGCTGTACACATCATGGTTGGAGCCACACGAATGAGTAACGATCCAAGAGCGAGTCTTATCCGATACTATTCCGATGATATCCCGGACGTCAGTCTGAGCGAGATTAGAATGGCTCTCCAGCACCTTAAAAACGGCAAGGTCCCAGGCGAGGATGGAATTACAGTGGAGCTTCTGAAAGCAGGTGGAAAACCGGTACTTGAAGTTCTTCAGAAGCTCTTTAATTCCGTCCTCCATGCTGGTATTACACCGGAGGCGTGGAGCAGAAGTGCGGTGGTCTTGTTCTTCAAGAAAGGTGACAACGCTCTCTTGAAAAAGTACAGGCCGATTTTCTTTCTGAGCCGCGTCTACGTGCTGTTTTCGAGAGTCATTATGAATCGTCTCGCGCGCAGACTTGACGACTTCCAGCCTCCCGAACATGCCGGTTTCCAAAAGGGCTTTAGCACCATAGACCACATACATACCCTTCGGCGAATTGTACAGATGTCCGTGGAGTACGATTTGCCTTTGATTCCGTCGAAATTGGCGCGGTACTGCAGTCCCTTCAACGGTGCCAAGTTCACCGTCGGTATATCGAAGTGCTGAAGTGCTTGTACACTAGGGCTACCGATAGCTATCCGAGTACAGAACCAGTGTATGAAACCTATCCAATTGCAGAGAGGTGTAAGACAAGGTGACGTTATATCCCCGAAACTTTCGTTTTCAAGCTTCTCGATTGGAAAGGATACGGTATTAACATCAATGGCGAGTACATCACTCACCTTCGATTTGCCGACGATATAGTTCTAATGGCAGAATTGCTGGAAGACCTTAGCACTATGCTCAATGAACTCAATAGTGTTTCCCAACGGATAGGTCTTAAGATGAACATGGGCAAAACAAAGATCATGTTTAACATCCATGTCACACCTATGCCGGTAGCTGTTGGGAGCACTAAGCTCGAAGTTGTTGACGAGTATGTTTACCTGGGACAAATAGTCCGACTAGGTAAGTCCAGCTTCGACCGAGAGGTCAATCGACGGATTTGACGGAACGTTCGGGAAATTACGGCACATCTTCTCGTCAGGTATACCTCAAAACTTAAAAACGAGACTGTACAAACAGTGCGTGTTCCTAGTGATTACTTATGGAACTGAGACGTGTTCGTTCACTGCTGGCCGGATGAGGAAGCTCAAGGTCACTCAGCGAGCTATGGAGAGTGCTATCCTTGGAGTTTCTCTGCGTGATAAACTTAGAAATGAGGATATCCACAGTAGAACCAGAGAAACCGACAAAGCCCAACTGATTAGTAAGCTGAGTGGCAACGGGCCGGCCATAAAGCTCGAAGAACCGACAACCGATGGGGAAAAAAGATTCTCGAGTGGCGGCCTCGTACCGGCGGACGAAGTGTGAGGCGTCCCCCCACTAGATGGAGTGACGACCTGGTAAGATATGCAGGAAGTCGATGGATGCAGGTGGCTCAAACCGTGCTTTGTGGCATTCCTTGGGGGAGGCCTATGTTCAGCAGTGGACTTGTGAAGGTTTGTAATGATGATGATGATGAAAAACTATACAAATAAGAACTTTGAGAAATTCGAAAAAAAATATCGAGGAAAAGCGAAGAATAATCCTGCAGAATTTTTTTAATAATTGCAAAAACAAATGTGATAGTATGGATTAGAAAAATTTGAGACATACGTGACAATTCAATCATCTATAAAAAGGTTATAAGCGGTTATATTAACTGCCTATTTTTCAAGAAGAAAGAAGAAACAAACCTAATTTAATTCAAAATATCTAAGCTATTAACGTTTGAAATCGATTAACGTCACAAAAATTTGATATTTATGAGTAAGAATGGTTTTATTTTAATACAGATAGCATAGAATTAAATATTGAATATAATTTAATACATACAACATTAGAAGAAGAGAGAGAGAATGACATTGTCGGCAAGTTCACACTCATGATAAAAAATCTTGTTAAGTTTATAAAAATTCCGTAGATTGCAACGTCAAATTCCGTAGTTCCGTAGATGATGACAAATTTCCGTTTATCTATAGAAAATCCGTAGAGTTGGCAACACTGCATTGATATGCAATGTAAGATCCACCAATACAAATGTGATATTTTACAAACTCCCCTCTTCTCATACTCCGCCTCGCGCCGCATCGCGCCGTCTACCTGACCGCACCTCAAACAAGTTTGTACTCGCTTTCTTTTTACTTAGGAACCGGTAAAATAAAGGTTCTTAAAGGTTCTAATTTAGGTTCTGGTTCCTGTTCCGGTATAGGTACCGAAACCCTTAAATACCGGTACTATACCGGTATTTTGGGAGCGTTTTCAATCCCTGCTCTTGACCCTCCCCTCTTTGAGCAGTTTACTCACATGGTCTTCGAAAGTTAGTCTCGGTCTACCTCGACACCTTTTAATATTAACTTTCGCGCTATATATTTTCTTCACCATTCGGTCTTCACTCATTCGCTCAACGTGCCCAAACCATCGAAGCACGCCCTTATCAATTTTTGTGATAAGGTCACCTTTCAAACCTGCCATATTTCGAATCTCTTCGTTTCGCTTTCGGTCGGCCATGGTAACGCCGCACATTTTACGAAGAGATCGCATCTCAACTGCATTCAACTAGCTTTTATGCTTCTTCTGGCACACCCAGGTTTCGCTGCCATATAACAAAGTCGGTACCAACACTGCGTTATGTATTGCAAGGCGTGCGCTCTTCACCACGCCTTGCCTTTTGACTAACGTAGTCAGGGCACCATTGACTTTGTTCCCGGCAGCGACACGCCTGTCCACATCTAAATCACATCTTCCATCCCGGCTAAAAGCACTCCCCAAGTATACAATTTCATTTACCTGTTCTAGACATTCCTGATTTACCCATATTTCAGACTTCGTTCTCTCTTCGTCCCTTTCAATTTATAATATATATTAGTTTATTTTAATATATAATATATATTGTAATATATATCTATATATTATATAAAAATCTCTTTATTTAAACTATATGGATAGTGATAGTTTTACAATAATTACAGTTTTTATCAGTTTATTTATAAATAAACAAAACTTTATTATAAATTGGAAATTAAACTTAAAACATCCCACATTTAATGATTTTCGATAGATGTCATTATTTATCTATTTAAGTAGTAATAAACTACTATAAACTTTATTAATTCATACTAAGAGGAAATAATGAAACACACTAACACAATTTCATAGAAATCTTTCTAGTAGTTTTTATATGAATAGTAAATACACAGACAGACAGGTAGACAGACAGACACACAGACAGACGAAAATTCTAAAAACCACTAATTTGGCTTCAGCGCTCGTTATTTAGTCCCCTAGAATTGTTTTTTACAGAAAATATAAGAATTATAGACACGACTTTTCTACAGATTCATTATATGAATTATTATAAATTTAAAAAAGAAGTTAATTAAATAATAAGAATCTATAACAGGAAATAGAAACACGTTTCTTTTATACTTTTAGTTTTCTTGGTGTGATAATATCCCGTGTTAATTCAGGACTTGTTCTGTAGCCCTTCATATGTGATTGAGTATCAAAAA
Organism: Parnassius glacialis; assembly: GCA_033319125.1. NCBI lineage: Eukaryota > Metazoa > Arthropoda > Insecta > Lepidoptera > Papilionidae > Parnassius > Parnassius glacialis. The sequence continues at coordinate 3,706,903 of JAVANC010000006.1, forward strand.
TATTGTCACAAATTTTCACGCAAATAATGTATGGAGATTTTAAAACGACGGCGACGCCAACATTTCCTTTTTATTCAGAATTCTGATACTCTACGAGAAATTCAGAAATTTGCCCTCAGAGATGTACATGAATAATTCAAACTACGCCATATTACAAGATAATATGTTATCACGTTCTGTGTTACATATGTTGCCAAAATAAAAAAAAGTATTATTATTTTATTTTTAATTTTTATTTATTTAATCTTTCATGCACAAAGTTGTACATATGGCGGACTTAATGCCATATGGCATTTTCTCCCAGTCAACCATTAGGCTAAACAGAGATATACGAACAAGAGGCGGTGCAGCAGTAATTAAAATAGAGAGCAAAAAAAAATTGTACATATATATAAATATACATATACACAGACATAAATACTTAAATACATGCAATATATACATATATAAATACAAACATACACATATACATGCATACACTATATATATACACACAATTCATATAAATATTATATATGTCAGAACAAATGAAATATACATATTTGTATGAAAATAAATGCTATGTTAGTTCAAACTTGCAACAATTTTTTCACATGCTTACGGACTAGATTTTTAAAAACGAACTTCTTGGAAGCTTTTTCAATGTCAAGAGGGATGTCGTTCCAGAGTCTGATGGCCGTGAGGGCGAAAGATTGAGATAAATAACCAGTACGGTGTAAAGGAGTGAGCAACTTAAGATTAGCCGAAGAACGGAGAGAACGATTATGAGAATCTCCCAGGTATTGAAATTTGGATTTCAGATACTCGGGAACAAATGGATCGTTCAGAATTGTGAAAATGGTGCAGAGCATTCTGACATGTCTGCGCTGACGGATAGGCAGCCAATTTAGCTGAGCACAAAAAGAAGATACATGGTCGTATTTACGGAGACCATAAATGTATCTAATACAGTTGTTAAGTAGAAGATCCAATGTATTAAGATGATGTTGAGACAGGTCTGAGCAACACACATCGACATAATCAATAAACCTAGCAAGCTAACAGCATAGCAAAGTGGCGAAGCAATCAGCTTTGAAGCGGTTTCTAACGGAAAAAAATTAAAAATAGGAGGTTCAGATGCCTTTCAGATTTCCAGATGAAATTTCGAAACCGTTCTCGAGATAATCGTGGGACAGACGGACAGACGGACGGACAGACGGACAGACGGACAGACGGACAGACGGACAGACCGACAGACGGACAGACATCGTGAAATCAATAAGTGACTTCGCAAGCTTCGCCACTTAATAATCGGTAGGATAAGTGACTGGACAAGTAAAATCTTGGTATTGGTGGGAAGAAAAATTTTTAATCGATATAGAGATCGCAAAGTTCCAGTAGTTTTGCGACTCACCTCCTGTATATGTTTGTTCCATGTTAAGCAACATGTTATTATATTACAATATTCTTGTATTTTTATATATTATGGTATTTTTGTCTGGGACATATAAGTAGAATATGATATGCATAGAGTGAATAAGAATAAATAATCTTTATATATAAAAATTACTTGTCACATTGTATGTCCGCGATGAACTCCTAAGCTACTGAACTGACTTCAATGAAATTTTGCACACTCTGTGCAGTTTGGTTTAACTTAGAGATAGGATAGTTTTTTATCCTGATAAGTGACATTCAATATTTTTTATTACGAATTTAAGAATTTTTTATATGAAGGGTCGTCGAAAACGGCAGAACGACGTCTGCCTGGCCAGCTAGTTAAATATAAAATTTATTCATAATAAATTATATAAAATATAGTTAATTAAATATAATAATTAAAATAAAAGCAGATGGAAGCCCATTGCAGGGGATCCGAAATGGCCTATAGTTAGGGAGAAAGGGCAAAATGCGCGAAGTATTGAAGATCAATTTGTTTTACATTAAAGCCGGGAGCGAACTGTCACGGAATCCTAGTCGTCGTAGTTGTCACGTGAGGCTGACCGGAATTTAGCCCTTTGCAGATGACTTCCTCATCCAGTGATTTCTTCCTTTAACACACAGACAAAACTTGTTTTCTGCAAAGCAGTCGCTGAAACATGACAGTGAAAAGAGTTGACTGTGTTTACAAAAATCTCGTGTAGAGCCTTCTAGAATCACTCGTAAAAATCTTTTACCTTAAACACGGTCTCTCGGTCAGATATACTTTATAATGCACCCGGCATTGCTCGTTAAATAAGGTTTTAATATTTAACTACTGCCTTGTCTATGTTCTTATATCTGTAGAAGCCTATGGTCAGCAGTAGCCTCCGAAATGGCAAGTTGCATCAAAGATCATTATTGGTTTTTGTTACGGTGATCGCGATTAGGTGAAAGCCTTATTCTAAGGCCACGTCTACCTACGTAAACAAGACTAAGCAAAATAAAATATAGGCCAGGGGAAAACGTTTCTTCTTATTTTATATACAAATTCAAGACATTTTTTTTTTCAAAGATTAATGAAATTTTATTATAATATAAATGTATTATTTTGTTCGATAACTTATTGCCATCTTGTAAGTAGTGACATAATCCCGTTGCTATAGAAATCTTAAGATTCTTGATCAAAAAAATGTGACAAGTAGTTTTGACAGTCCTCTCTGATGTTAACCTAACACTACCCAAAGAATTCTGAAGAGACCGAAACAGGTAAAAATCGGAGTGAGCAATGGCAGTACTATATGGTGTATGCATTGACACTTCCCAACCAAGCTCTCCCAATATTTGCGGAGTGACCAAAGATGTGTGTAGTCTAGCGTTATCATGATGAAAGACCAGTCCTTTTCTGTTGAATATTCCGGCCGTTTCTTTTCAATTTCTTGCTTGAGTCTCATGAGTTATTGGCAGTAGAGATTAAAATCGATAGTTTTGCCTGGCGGTAAAAGCTAATAATAAACAAAGCCCTTCCAATCCCATAATACACACAGCATCACCATGATATTTTGCGCACGTTCTTGTCTATTAAATAACATTTTATAAATCTAATTAGTCATTATGTAGCCAGCACCATTATCCACAATGTAATATTAAATTGGTAACATTAAATGATAAATGTAATAGAAAAAACAAATAAATTTAAGATATATTTCTATGTTACTTAGTACCATAAAAATCCAAATGAGAGAAAAGGGAAAAAATTGCTACCAATAACAAATATATCTTGTGAAATATTTTAAGATACTATTGAATGTCTAACAACTTTCTTAGAACGTCTTTGCGAAATCGTAGTTGTGATGAAATATTAGGTCAATATTTAAAAATACCTGTTATATAAAAATAAACACTCACGCCTGTCTCCCAGAGGGGTAGCAGAGACTATGGACTTCCATTTGGCACGATCCTGACACATTTCTCTCGCTTCCTCCACATGCATATACCTACGCATACACGCTCGTCGGCTAAAGGTACTCTTTATTTGGCCCATTTTCAATATATCGCCGATTTGGTCAATAAACTTTCGCCTAGGGTGACCCTTTCCGACACTACCGTTCACCTCTGCAACATAAATTTCCTTTGTCACTCTTTCCTCATTTATTCTTTCTATATGACCAAACCACCGAAGCATTCCTTTCTTAATCCTGATCACAACATCATCTCCTTCAAATCACACTATTCTCTTATTAAGCAATTTCTCACTCTGTCGTTCAGATTTATCCCCATTATATTTCTTAATGACCGCATTTCTACAGCATTTATTCTACTCTCGTGCTTCTTTTGCCACACCCAACTTTCACTACCATACATTAAAGTAGGTACTAACACAGCATTGTGAATTGCCATACGTGCCTTTTTTGGACAAATTCTGACTTTTCACAATAGGATGTAGAGCCCCATTCACTCTATTTACTGCATTCGCTCGTTGTTCTATGTCCTTATCATATCTACCATCCCTGCTAAACACACATCCCAAATACACAAACTCATCTACTTGCTCTACCAACTTCCCTTCTATTCTTACTTCACATATCGTTTTACTTTCTTCTCTTCCAAAAACCATAACTTTTGTCTTTCTTGTGTCCTACTTTCATTCCCTTTTCTTTTAATGTCCTGTTCATTAATGAAACCATCATTTGCAACTCGGCTGCCAACGACGCAAGAATGACTTGATCATCGGCGTACAAAAGGCATTTGACGGTTGACTCACCCATTCTTAACCCGCATTCTAATATTTTCAAATTTTCCAAACAACTGTCCATAAAAAGTTTAAACAGCCACGGGGAAGCCACACAGCCCTGTCTGACACCTTTATGGATGCCAAAACAGTCCGAGTAGGCCCCGTTGATCCTGACACAAGCACTAGAGTCCCTAAAAAGGACCTTAATGCCTGTATCAACCCAGCGCTCAACCTAAATGAGTTCAGTTTTTGCCATAACACGTCTTGTTTAATTTATGTTGGGAACTTAAGCGGGTACCGGGAGACTGGTGCAAAGCCGTGATAGTCCCAATATATAAAGGAAAAGGATCACAGCAGGACTGTAAAAACTACCGTGGTATCAGCCTTCTTAGCATTGTGGGAAAATTGTATGCGAAGGTACTTAACTTCGAGCTTAGTGCTCTTAACAACTACCGGAATAGGTGTGACATGGATATTAAACATGATCTTTGTTTTGTCCATGTCCATCTTAAGACCTCTCCATTGAGAAACATTATTGAGGTCATTGAGCATTGTGCCAAGGTCCTACAGCAATTCTGCTATAAGGACTATATCGTCGGCAAATCGAAGGTGATTAATGTACTCGCCATTGATGGTGAAACCGTACCCTTTCCAGTTCAGAAGCTTGAAAACGTCTTCCAATGCAGCGGTGAAGAGTTTCAGGGATATAACGTCACCCTGTCTTACACCTCTCTGCAATTGGATAGGTTTCGTACTCTGGTTCTGTACTTGGATAACCATCGTAGCTCTACTGTACAAGCACTTCAGCACTTCGACATACCGACAGTCAACTTGTCACCGCTGAAGGACTTGTATCGCTGCCCAAATTTCGATGAAATCAAAGGCTTTCTCATAGTCCACATACACCAAACATAGTGGCAAATTGTACTCGTCGGACTTTTGTGCAATTTACCGAAGGGTACGGTAGGTAAGGTTATATAATTTAGGCACAAATAATTTATGTGTGTACATGTCTCTAATGCTGTAAACGACTAGGGACACGGATATATATTTTGTTAAGTAGTTCATTACAATCTAAATCATTTCGAATTATTTTGAATAATAGTATTTGATGAAAGTATATTCTTCTTTCTTTTAAAGTATGAATTGAAATCTTTTTTAATAAGCTGCGATACGATGATTTAGCGTGATAACATTTATACTTAATAAAAGGAAGAAACTTTGCTTGTAATGATTCTATTAGTTTACCGTATTTATTATAATAGGGGTTCTATACTAGCGTTACATATAAAATTTGTGGTCTGATAATTTATTTGAATAGTAGTAAGATGAGTATCTTTTAAAAAAACTGCACGTACATTTGATACGAATTGTTTGTTACATGGCGGATATTAGCATTAAAGATCAGATTTGAATCGTAAAGGATGCCTAAACCTTTTATTACTGATACTTTTTCTAGGGGACTGTTAAGAAGATAATATGTTTAATTGTAGGTTTTTACGTTTTTGGTGAAAGAAATATATTTAGGGATGCTTAATTGCAATTTATTGATTAGACAGTGTTTAGATAACCGGTCAAGATCTTCCAGTAGCTTCACACAATCCTTAATGAACTTAACACTTCGATAAAGTTTTAGGTCGTCTGCATATAACAATAAATTACTATTTATAAAACAAAACTGAATATCATTTATATACGATGTAAATAGCAACGGATCTAGTATAGATCCCAGTGGTACACCTGAGGAAACTATTTTCTCGTTAGAAGAGAATCCATTAACCACAAATTTTTGGGTCCTATTTATAATGTACGAAGAGAACCATCGCAATAAGTTTACATGTATACCATTGAACGCTTGTTTTTAAAAAATAATGTAATGATGCACCTTATAAAAACCTTTACAAAAGTCTTTGTAAACATTTTCGGTTTATATTCGATTGGCCATATTATCAAACGGAAGGTTTGAATATAAAATAAGATTACTGATGGTTGATCGCTGTTATACGAAATCATGTTGTTCTGGAATTAGAAATTTGTGTAAACTCGGATATATTGAATTATGTACAAAGCGTTCAAGGACTTTTGATAAGTCAAAAAGTAAGTAAATAGGTCTATAATTAGTCATGTCAGTTTTAGAACTGTTTTGAACACTGTGGTTATATTCGCCGATTTCCAGACTGTGGGCGCTAAACCTTCACGCAAACTGCGGTTATACAAATAGAACAGAGGTACTCGTATTGAGCAAGCAGTAAGTATGAGGAAAAAAGGTGAAATACTGTCTGGTCCTGGACTTTTAGTTATATCCAAGTTTTTAGACATTGTACTATTGTGTTTTTTGAAAATGATATATCTGAGATAATAAAGTTAGTGTTTAATGAGCAAGGAAGTGATAACTGCTATGCGAAACATTGTATCTCTTAGACATAGAGGTTCCCTCATAATTTCTTTAACTAAGCACAGAGTGTTAAAGGATACCTATCTATATATCTAGCATATTTCTTTTGTTTGCCATATGGTGGCGCCTTAAAGCAAGCTAAGGAAAATATCAGAAGCATAAAAACAAATAGAAAAGAATTGAATAATTATTTATTCAATATTGATTATGAAATTTATTTATTATATTTTGAAAGTATTTTTTTGTTTACCACTGGTTCGGAAAATACCATTGTACTGGGAAGAAACAACAAGGAACCCAGCGGGACTTTTTTAAACATATTTATTAACTTAACAATAATTTTGTTTGTACAATTTTTAAATGAATTTTCATAGAACCAGCATGGTGGTGATCACTTTATTGCCAGGGGTTATTTTCATTCATGTATTCCTTGATATTACAATAACCCTTTTTGTACAGTTTTTCTTTAATAAAACTTTTTAACTTGTTTATTGACAAACATTAAACATAGTTCTTAATAGATTCTAATAGAAGGCAGTAACTGGAATCAACGGAAACGGAAATGGATTCATGTGTGATAGAGCCATGCTGCAGCTATACCTATTACAGTTATAGTTGTAGCACGAATGGGTCGGCTCGACCGGGGAAGGACCACGGTCTCAATACCAGATTAACTTTGTACGCTGAATGTAAAGAACCTGAGACCCCTTTTACTGTAAAAGAGGTATTCAAACTTACTCCTCACGGGTGACAACGAATCTGCATTTTGATTCGTAAACGATGATGATGTATGTAGATATCTATGGACCCCAGTAACCACTTACCATCAGGTGGACTGTGAGCTCGTTTCTCACCCATATCATATAAATAACCAAGCAGGCGACGGCAAGAAGCAAGTTGCGAGACGCATGTGACATAGTTCGCCACCACTGGGTGATCAGTTCTCTTTAAAAATAATAATTATTGATTTAATTGAGAAATACTACTGTTGGAATAAAATGTATAGTGCAAAACAAAAACTACTTCATACTCTTCAAATGTAACAATAAATCTGTATTAAATAAAAACTGCATCGTCCCGATGATCCGTTAACAAATATAAAAATAAGATCTACATTGGAGGTCTCTTAAAAGGCAAAACTTAGTAAAGTTGGAAGAGCATAAGTATATTTTTGCAAGCAAATTGGGAAGAGCCAATTGCTATGAGCATTAAATTGAAATGGTCGATGATGAACCCATAGTTACTAGTTATTATTCTATTCCATATCTTAAAGAAAGAAGAGACAAAAATGGAAGTAAAGTTAAATGAAATGGAACAAGCTGGTATCATCACTAGGACATCAACGCCTTACATTAGCCCATTAACATTCACTCTTAAAAAGATGGCGCATTTAGAGTTTTACTAGATGCCAGAAGGATAAATAAGAAAATTATACAAATAAGACCGTTTTTCGCAAATTGCTGCGAGTAGGCAACACAAAGGCCACGGCGATGCAATTGGTCTTAGGCTACAATCTGAACACCAAGTACTTGAGAATAACCAAACTGTCAGGAGGAGACATCACGAAGTCAAACTTAATGCTCGAAGACCACTTCGGGTTCCAGCTCTAAGAAGAGACATCTACATCTATCCTCGATTACAAATCCAAGACCAAGATGGAATGCCTCGTTTCTACTTAACAGAGTCTCCGGTTCTCTACACTCACCACACGAAACACAGCAGCATTAATACGGTATTTTACGCTGGCATTCTGTGAGACCGTGGTCCCCAGTCGAGCAGACTCATTCGTGCTACAACTATACTACTAATGTATGGCTCTACCACATAACCATGTTGTCTTTTTTTGTTGTGAAACTCTTGGAAAGAACATAATGCAGTTTTATTCAATCTGTGATACTCGTATTAGTGTAAAGCATGAAATCATTACGTAATTATATCATTTTGATTATAAAACTGTAATACAAGGAATATTTTATTAATAATGTTTATCATTTAACTAGTTACATTATTATTTGACGTGATCCATCTAGCTTCATTCAGAATAATTCGTAAAAAATTTCCAATTTTATTACAAAATTAAATAACCCTCCAAAAACCTTTACTTTTCTTTTATATTATATAAGAACTGATTCACTCGAATAATAACTCACCATTATGATTGTCGTACTTTAAATGACTTCATAGCCATATTTTTTAAAGGAACATTAACAGCAGTTATAATTTTAGGTTAAAACAATTACGTATTTCCGAACATAAAAATAAGTCTTAATTAACGGAGCCGTTGGAAAATTACAAAGAAAGGTAATGAGTTACAGATTTTGTCATCACTTCTAACGGCTACTAACTTCTAACTAAGAAATACACCTTAAACTTTAGAATTTAAGAGATAGCTATTCTAGATTTTTAAAATAAATCTCATTTAACATACACATTATAAAATTGTATTCAAGTTCATATTATTATAACTATTGATCTTAGTAGAAAATGATATAATCATACCAATCCTAAACTATTACGTATACAGCAGCTAATTAAAAATTTTTTCTATTTCTACATTACTTAAAGGCTTCTCATGACAGAATTCTGCCAATCTCGACTTAGTATTCTTTGTCATAGAACTTTTTGTGGCGTAATATAACAAATTGTTTCATTCACGTACATATCTAAAGTAATATTGACATTACTATAGCTATCGCAGTTTTATTGTTTTCTATGTCAAATATTTCACTCTTATGTTTTCATAGACATCGTTTTTAGCTTTTGCCTACCTGTGATATTGAATTCAAGATAAGTTTTGATTTTTAAAATTTTAAATCAAAATAAATTTTACAAATTTTTATATTTTATGTATAATAACAATAATGATAATCGATCTGAAATCATTAAATATAAAATGCCGTTGTGTGTGGGTATTCGTATTCTTCTTCTCCTAAACGGCTTGATCGATTTTGATAATCTTTATAGGGTACTTATGGGATGGGATTTTTTAATTTATTTTTTATAGAATTATGGTGACAAACAAGAACACAGTCCACCTGATGGTAAGTGGTTGCTGTGGCCCATAGATATCTACATTTAACTTCGATTACCAATCAAAATGCAGATGCGTTGTCATCCGTGAGTACTAAGATGGAATGCCTCGTTTTCAGTAAAAGGGGTATCCGGTTCATACACTCACCATACGAAACACAGCAGCGTGAACCTTCTATTTTACGCTGGTATTCTGTGAGAGCGTGGTCTAACTTATTCGTGCTACAACTATACCAGTAATATACCTGCAGCATGGTTCTACCACGTACAATGATGGAATCAGTTGGATGACTCTTAACTATATAGAAAGGGAGTACTAGAGGGGAATTTTGGATTTACTCAAGCTCGTCAGATAAAGGTAAGATTTATGGCGCGTTAATTACGAGCTAAAAAGAGTGCATTTACAAAATCTGACGATTTGAGCGTAACGTCAGGGAGTGGATAGTTACAAAGTTGCATAGCAAAATGTTATTCAGTAATTTTGCAAAAATAAAAATCATATTAAAATGAAAAAAAATATTCCAACATCATTGTAAACGCAATCTCATCCACCCGGAAGAAAAAGAAATCTATAGGCACCTGACGACAAAAACGAGGCACGCAGTAAGAGAATGCTATGGCTAGTTTCATCCTCGGTTAAGAATTAAAATGTAAATACGTTCTCACTCCTCAGGCCTAGGATGGCATTGCTCGAACTTTTCAAGATTTATTACACCACGTCTCTCAGAATTAGCCTATGGTGCTATTTTGTGTGCTATTTTACGCAGGCATTTTGTAAGAGCGTGTTTCTTCTCAGTGATATCAGTTCTCACAGAACGATGGACAATAAAACTTTTAACGTTAAATCAATATTTAAAAAATTTGGCTTTTCGAATCAGAGACCTACTTTTCGTCGATTACATTTGTAGCAAAAATTTGATGGCTAAAACTACATTAATTAACCTTTTACAATTTGCGCAGCATCGCATTTACCACGGGGAGTGCTCTGAGGAATAGTTCGGACTAATTCCAGCCGCTCAATTTCACCATCGCACATCGCAACAAAACTTGCGATACCATCCATACCACCTGGGTGAATGGCGGTCCACCACTGTGCGATTTAGAAGATGTTTTCTTTCTCGCACTACTTCCTCGTGGAATTGATTACCACCAGCGATTTTTCTGGTCTAATACGACTAAGGGACCTTCAAGAAAAGAGCCTACTCCTTTTAAATGGCCGGCAACGCATCTGCGATTCCCCTGGTGTTGCGGTTGTTCATGGGCGGTGGTAGTCACTTACCATCAGGTGAGCCCCCTCTCCTATAAAAAATTAAACTATTAAATTTAAACTCTTCCATTGATAATTTACTCAGCAGTAAATTTGTTAGCGAGAGATGGGAAGCAGCATCTTCTTGATAAAAGTTTAGATTATAAATTGTATTTGCCAAACAGCCTGACGAGCAATTGCTGCAATTGCAATTGTAATTGTGATGAATATATTCTTATGAGGAATCTACTATAGATATTATAGTGGGATATTCACAAAACTAAGTTACCATAGAGTAATCAGATACCCCATGGGGTCTTCCCATGCTCAGCGGTGGAGTTTGAAAGGCGTAATGAGCAATAAATTAACATTTTTGAAAATGAACAACTAATGCCAATATTTCACTACTATGAGAAAACTACGTTCAGTGGTAAACTGATTTCATACTAATGGTGATAATCAGTACGTGAGCTGCAAAGCACTTGAAATGTCGCTAGAAAAAAATCAAGTTAAGTGAACGCCATAAAATTCAAAAGATGGTTTTATACAATTCCCGCTCTGGCTTCGCCTGGGTAGGATATTATAATGTGGCGTTATTTATACATTTTACAAATATTTCGTTTATATTCAAAAAAAAATAATTCAATATTTTCAGATAAAATATAGAAAAGAACACTCTAGTTTTATTACAATCGGTTCAGCATAAAGATATTCTAATTGCATTTAAATTTTCTCGGGTCCTTCTGCCTGTGCCAAGCTGTGGGACATATACAGACTGTTACTTATTTTTTTATTTCTTCTGTATTTTCCAATATTTGTCTTTATATAATTTTAGGTTTCAATTCTACACGAATTGAATTTTAAATGGTTCACTTCGAATTTATTTCTGTGTCAGGGGCGTCGCTCGCGGCTGGTGTGCAAATCAATCGTATGTCAATCCAAACTGAATTATCCGAAAGTAGGCTGAGAATGTGTGTTTGTTTCCATTTCTATTATTAAAATTCACACATCACTTTTATTTATTTATTTTTATTTATTTAAGCTTTCATGCACAAAGTTGTACATATGACGGACTTAATGCCATAGGGCATTCTCTCCCAGTCAACCATTAGGCTAAACAGAGATATACAGACAAGAGGCGGTGCAGCAGTAATCAAAATAGAAAGCGCTAAAAGAAATTGTATATACATATATACATATAATTATAAATATACACACACAAACATAGACATATATACTTAAATACAGACAATATATACATATATAAATACATACATACACATATACACGCATACACTACATATATACACAATACATATAAATATTATCTATGTCAGAACAAATATGAAATATACATATGCGTATGAAAATAAAAGCTATGTTATTTCAAACTTGAACAATTTTTCACATGCTTACGGACTTGATTTTTAAAAAGAAACTTGTTGGAAGCTTTTTTAATGTCAAGAGGGATGTCGTTCCAGAGTCTGATGGCCGTGAGGGCGAAAGATTGAGATAAATAACCAGTACGGTGTAAAGGAGTGAGCAACTTAAGGTTAGCCGATGAACGGAGAGAGCGATTATGAGAATCTCCCAGGTATTGAAATTTGGATTTCAGATACTCGGGAGCACATGGATCGTTCAGAATTGTGAAAATGGTGCAGAGCATTCTGACATGTCTGCGCTGACGGATAGGCAGCCAATTTAGCTGAGCACGAAAAGAAGATACATGGTCGTATTTACGGAGACCATAAATGTATCTGATACAATTTTAAGTAAACGATCCAATGTATTAAGATGATGTTGAGACAGGTCTGAGCAACACACATCGACATAATCAATAATCGGTAAGATAAGTGACTGGACAAGTAAAATCTTGGTATTGGTGGGAAGAAAATTTTTTAATCGATATAGAGATCGCAAAGTTCCAGTAGTTTTGCGACTCACCTCCTGTATATGTTTGTTCCATCTTAAGCAACCGTCAACGTACAGACCAAGGTTCTTTACATAAGGAGAGAATGGTATGACATTATTTTTAAACATAATTGATGGTACGGTGGGAATGTCTACTTTCGATAATAATCGTGGGCTACTTAAGATTATTGTTTGGCACTTAGATGGGTTCACGTTATGCCATACACAGTGGACCATTCGGATATGTATTTCAAGTCATCATTCAATAATGAGATAGCATTAGAGATGTTTGAGGGTTCCACTTGCACATATAACTGCAGATCATCAGCATACAAGATGGTAAGAGCATTTGAGATTTAATGTGATGAGATTGATAAAAATTGAAAACAGAAGAGGAGAGACTATACCACCTTGAGGGACGCCAGTAGACACATCACACCAGTCAGATAGTATATTATGTCCAGTGCGCACGGCCTGTTGGCGCCCTCGAAGATATGATGAGAACCATACCTGAGCTGAAGATGAGATATTCAAATGAGAAAGAATGGCCAACAAGATATAATGATCAACAGAATTAAATGCGTTAGGAAAATCAATTAAGATGAGGACGGTCAGTTTTGTTTTTTCCATCCCCTCTCGAACATCTTCCGTCACCTTGAGAAGAGCAGTAGTAGTAGAATGACCAGGGCGGAAACCCGACTGATAAGGAGAAAGAATATTATTTGAAAAAACAAAAGAAGAAATCTGTTTATGAGCAACAGCTTCCAGAACCTTAGAGAGAAAAGGCATAATAGAAATTGGTCTGAAATTGGACATAGCGTTGCAATCGCTGGATTTAGGAATGGGAATAATAAAGGCTTTTCGCCAGAGAGTTGGGAAAACACCATTCATCAGCGAAAAATTAATGTTATGAGTTATCACGGGTAAAACAGCATCCAACACGTGCATAACCATTACCCTACTCACATCATCATCAGTCATCATTAATCACCATTAATTTACCTAAAACATTTTTAAAAAAGGAAATAATTTCTTTTTTAGTTGGGCGCTTTTGGAATAGAGAAAAAGCACTGCGCTCGCGTGACCGTTAAGTTCAGATATTATGTTATGAACCAGAAAGCAGGAGGACGTGTAGAAGAATTACAATATGCTTCGGAGCTTCTTGCTAGGGGGATGAGGGGCAACTTTTGTGTTTTAACGAAGAGGGCCTGCATTAGTGCCATCTAAACTGATAGAGCAACAAATGGTTTTGACAGAGATTTTATTGCCTAGCTGATATGCGGCGATGGTATAATGCCAAAGGGTTTTTAATCGATGCAATCTTACATAGTTCTACGTTGACCCAGCTAAGTAGTTATGCGTGGGAATTTTCCCATAAAACAGGCGCTTATATAGTAAAGTTAGGTCACACTTGAGAATTTTTGCACGGTATTGACCTCCTATCATTTCTAGAAGGGTTGCGATGCAGGGTTTGTTTATTCAACTGTTGTTAATGGTATTACTCTACTTATCACATCACTACTCATGTTAAGACATAGGGTTCTCTTAATCCGCCACTAAACGGCAAAGAGAGAGAGAATAGGATTTTACGGATATTATCGCGTTTAATTTAACTTATCTTTAACATAGACAAGTTAAATTAAACACGATAAAATTCGTAAAATTAGTTTTATTCAGAGTATCTTATTTAATAAAATGTTATATGTACAGAAATACTACAAATGGAATAAACCTAATTGTATGGATTTTATCGTGCCCTCAAATGTCGGTCGCATGCTCATTTAATATAAAAATATAAAGTCAAATTTAAAAAGCTCGAAATATTAACGCAATAATTTATTCTCCTATGTTGCATAGCTATGGTATAATCCGAATATAATCCGTAGCTTACTACGACGCGGGGAAACAGTGCATGAGGCTTAAAATTAGGTGACAGCTGTTAGCAGCCCTGGCTTTTATAAGACTTAAGTATTATGTTATTTTAATAATTAAAACATTCTCAATATTTTACGCATAGAGTTTTAAAGGTTACTTCTAAAGCAAAGTTAATATTTGGGCAAAAACACAATATGTAAATATAAACACATTATCCGTGTAGTGGTGTAAGAGTATCGAATAGTCTATATCGTCCTGTGGGAATCCTAAGAGGCGACAGAGACAAACTGAGACAGCAAATGGGCAGCACCATCCTCTTGGTAAAAAAACTCAAAATAATGAAAACACTGCGGTTGCCCACCCAGCAGTAAACCTTCTAAGCTAGGCGACTATGGCAAACTTCCCCCTATATTGCAATCGATGGGGTCGGCAACATATTTAACAGTGGACTTTTGTAAGATTGATGAATGGAAACATATTTTCTAAATCATTATTATGAGTGATAATCAAGATGGATGGATGTTATAAATTTTCAGCCTGTGAAAATTTTCAGGATCTTTTCGGTATTAGACTACAAATCGTCGCAAAGGAACACCGATGCATACCAAGGATTACTTGGATTCTATGTAAACTAAAAAAATCTAATTTTAATTGTAAAAATGACTGCTAACATTTAATTGGATCTTAAAATCTTCGTTTTCCTTTCCTTATTTCAAGTTATTTTGAATCATAGCATATCCATCTTCCATTTTCCTCAGTTCATTTTCATCTATACACTTTCTTATTTCTTACTCATATTATCTCTTAAAAGTTCAATCCCATTCATAGCCATTCTTTTACTACATCTACTTCTGCTTCGATTTGGATCTTATAATAATTAATAAAATTAAATGCCAATCGAAATATAGGACCACCACTATAGGACTTCAAGATACTGTAGACTTATTCTGCGTAAGTCAAGCTAAAATTAATATATAAAAGGAAAAGTTTCCTAAGTTAACTTTTACACCAACGCGATTTAACAAGTCAAAATAATTTTATTTAATATGTTAAAATATGTACCTATGATGATCATAACAATCCTAAAAGTATTGTATTTGAACATATAGCGAGGATTTTTCGCGTATGGGTCTATTTAATAAAAATAAACATTAAAATCGGTTTAAAATTGGCAAATATCTCGCATAAGATACATATGAAAAAATACAGTCTATTTAAAAAACTCCTCTTTTTTTTGATATTTTATATCGGATCTGATATAATATATTTTTAGTTAGATAACGAAGTTCAACACTCTACTGGGGTTGATAACGACTTTTAATTGCACAAGTGAATCTGCTTTCAAAGCTTTATTGAATGGGTTGTTGCGCTCTTACAGTGCGTGTCAAATGTTTGCAGATGATAAAATAGATTGAAAAGTTGGTTATAATAACATGAAGTAGTTCTTCAAGAGAGCGTGGTTACCTTTCTTGAAGAACAAGACCACCGCAATTCTGCTCTACGCCTCCGGTGTAATGCCACCATGGGGGACTGAATTAAAGAGCTTCTGAAGGACTACAAGTACCGGTCTTCCACCCGCTTTCAGAAGCTTCACTGTAATTCCATCCTCGCCTGGGGCCTTGCCCTTTTTAAGGTGCTGGAGATCCATTCTAATCTCGCTCAGACTGACGTCCGGGATATCTTCGGAATAGTGTCGAATAAGACTCGCTCTTGGATCGTTACTCACACTTGCGTGTGGCTCCAACGATGACGTGTACAGCTGCCCATAGAACCTCTCAATCTCACTCAAAATCTCAGAAGTCCCGGAAACGATGCTGCCACATTCGGTCTTCAGCTTTGACAGTTGGTTCTTTCTGGCAGACAGATCTCTGGCAAAGACTTTGGAGCCTTGGTTCCGCTCGATCGCTTCTTCAATACAAGCTGTATTGAAGTTGCGTAAGTCCCGCCGCATGAATTTTGAGATCTGTCTGTTCAGTTGCCTGTATGCTGTCAAATCTGTTGACGACTGTAGCTTCATCTCCCGCCTAACAGCCATGAGATTAAGAGTGTGATCGGAGAGTTTTTGTGTTCTTCTGCGGTGGGTCTTGCAGAACTTAGCTCCGACCGCATGGACAGTTTCCACGAGCTTGTCATTCATATCGTCCACTTCATTGCAGTCTTCTAGGCACTGAAAACAGTTTTGTAACTCAAGATGAAAGGTTTCGGGACTTTGGATTAGAGCACGAGGGGGACGGAGCGTTGACTTCATCAGACGAGACCTCTCCAACTTAACATTTAGGTTCAGTGTATCTCTAACCATTCGGTGATCGCTGCCGGTTTTCACCCTCGCGATCACTGAGACATCACTGAACAGTTGTCGTCTGGTCGTCATAATGAGGTCAATTTCATTTTTTGTCGAACCGTCGGGGCTCGACCAGGTCCACTTCCTGTGGGGCCGCTTTTTGAAGAAAGTGTTCATCATAAAGAGTCCCTCTTTCTCCATGAAGTCGGCCAGCTGCTGGCCCCTTGGGTACCGTTGCCCTATTCCAAATTTCCCTACTTTCAGCTCACCGTTCTCTCTTGTGCCTATTTTTGCATTGAAGTCTCCCATTAACACCGTATATTGGGTTTTGGAGGAATGCATGGCTCTAGAGATATCCTCATACATTTCCTCCACCTCCTCATCGGGGTGTGCCGAGGTTGGTGCGTAAACCTGTATGACCTTTAGCGAATACCGTTTGGTGATTCTGAGTATAAAGTACGCAACCCTCGTCGACACACTCCCGATCTTTACAACGTTGTTAACGAGAGACTTGTGGACGATAAATCCGACACCTCCTTGGGACAGATGGTCGCCCTCCCGGTGATAGAGCAAGTTGCCGGATGCGAGGATTACCGTGTCCTCCCCCTCTCTTCGGACTTCGGATAATCCTATAATATGCCAGCGCAACTTGTCTTTCTCTTCTTCCAGCTCCACGATCTTCTCGTCAGTCCTCAGGGTGCGTGCGTTGTATGTTGCTAGGTCGAGTCGTCGTAGGTGGCAACCGAATCTCCACCGGAGATTCTTAGCACCCCCTGCCCCGCCGTTACCATGGTCGCCACCGTAGCCAGGAATAGCGGGGCCGCCGGGGACTGGGGGCCGTCTGTGTGTTGTTTTGATCATTGGGGGGTATTTGCCATAGTTGCCACGCTTGGCGAGCGGGTTGGCAACCGCAGTTTTTTTTATTGTAATTTTAGCTATTATCAGGAAGATGCTGCTGCCCATCTCCCGCCTGTTTCCCTTTGTCGCCTTTTACGACACCTACGGGAGGATATGGGGTAGTGGATATTCTTGACCGCAACTATACGGCACAATTCCTACAATGTGGGTCTCAAATCAAAGGACTTGCTGAGAATACGAATGCGAGTTAACCAAAAAAAGATGGTGATCATAAACTCGGTTGCTCTAATCCATCTGAAATTTTGGTGTACTGGGGTTTTTGCAGTCCTTGATAATAATATTGAGGTCGAATAGTTCGAGTCTGTAGCATTGGTTGGTTAACTTTGACTTGTGTATTTTGGCGAAATAGGCGTCAATAGCATTGGTTCTTTTCTCCTAAACAAGTTGCAACCTGTCTAGGAGAAGAGATAATCCGAAGCACGGTTACACCGCTAATTAACGGTCGATAGCTGGGGGCCCAATTAATGAGCCAGTCACTCGTGAAAAGCTGCCTCACCATCTTACGAAAAATTCTGGGTTGACACCACCATGCCTATTGGCGACCGGAGGAGAGGACTGTCATCAGGACTGGCTGTTCCCATAACAGTGACTGACCACGCTGGAAGAGAGGTGTGGAATTTTGCCTTGTCGCAGGAGCTCCAGATTAGTACAACAAGCGACTAGGATACCTGATGTAGATGGGCATATAGCTAACTGCCTTGACCTTCTGCCTACGACCGATTCAGACAGGTACGATGTTCAGGTAAACTCATCATTGGGAATTTCTGACCACTGTCTGGTGAAATTTGTGTTGTTATATTCTCCATTTAACTACGATTTCCACGGTGTGTGGCGAGTGTGGCGATACAAGTCAGCAGATTTTGATGAGATACGGCATTTCTTTGCATCTTACCCTTGATAGCAGGTCTGCTTCTAGTCTGATGACCCGTCGAGTTGCGCGGTTTCCATAACCGATGTGATAAGTCAAGCGATGAAGTTTTTCCACCCCCTTGCTGACGTACCCATTTGTGGTAAAGCTCGCCCATGGTTCAAAGCCGAGTTTGCTTGTACTGAAAAGTACAAGCATATGGTGTAATTATCCGGGGTCGATGCTTGAGACCACAAAGCTCCGGATTTTAGCCTTAAGAAAAGAGCCTTTAACCAAGCCACCAAATCCTGCAAAAAAGATTAACGGCAAGCCAGTTTCGACCGCATTAAATCGCACGCACGTACCGCATCAGTACAAAATTCTCTGTCAAGCCATCTGGCAGTAATGCTTTTTGGTTCCTCGCTAAAGCGGTCGAGACAAATTTCTGTCGGTCTACACTGCCTCCGCTGGTAATACCTGATGGCTCACTGGCGCATGCACCTAAGGAGAAAGCGAACGTAATTGCTTCTATTTTTGCTTTCAATTCCCGTATAAACAGTAGCAACAGCTACCATCTCTATTACCTCACTGCGGTAAGTCTATATCAGAGGTCCATATCACCAACAAGAAGGTTCTTTAAACCTTGCGAAGTCTAGACATGAACCAAGCTAGTGGACCTGATGGTATACCAGCTATAGTTCTAAAAGCCTGTGTACCTAAGTTGTCTCCTGTTTGTTGAGACGATTGTTTCGCCTATCTTTCAGGAATGGGATAGTGCCAAAATCTTGGAAGCCGGCCAATATGCAGTCTGTGCCTTAAAAATAGGTAGCCGTACTACTCTGCCAATTATCGACCAATTTCAATCACATACTCTGCTAGATTATGGAGGGTATATTGAACGCCCACCTCATGGTATACGTAGAGCAAAATGATCTTATAAGTGATTTACAGTACGGATTTCGCCGATATCGATCAACTGTGGATCTTCTAGCGCATGCCACTCACATATGGGGCGAAGCCCTGGGGAACAGTGGTGAAGCATGTGATGTTTCCCTCGATGTTTAGAAGATCTTAGACAGGTTTAGCGTGGCTTATTCCCGGGTCTGATGAATGAACTTTCTGAACGGTCTTTCCAGGTCGTCGCCGATGGCTGCTCATCCGATATTGTAGCAACTAAGGCCGGTGTGTCTCAGGGGTCCATTCTCTCCGCAACTCTTTTCTGCTGCATATAAATGATCTGCTCATTTCCGTTATCTATAGGTATGCAGATGACACCACAGTTGTGGAGGGATACCAACCAAATTCCTGGGCCAGGCCGGATCAAATCCAGTCCGAAAGAGAGGCTGTGGTTGAGCGTGTGTATCTCAAACTACAGGCAGTCTCCGAATAGGGTGATGCCAATCTCGTGAAATTTAACGCCTACAAAACACAAGCGTGTCTTTTTACCCATAAAAGGAGCCAGCTTACCCTGGCTCCTATTTTCCAGAATGTATCCTTGGAGTATACAGACCGCCTTCAGTTATTAGGGTTGAATTTTCTCTGAACCTCAACTATAGGCGGTTCATTGAGAACAGAGCCAAAGCAGCCGCAAGGAATATCTTATATAAAGCGCAAGTCCAGAGTACTGCTGTCACATATGGGCTGATGCTGCAAAATACCACCTAGCAGCGTTGGACTCAGTGGAAAGACGTGCTAAGAGGCTCATTGATGACTTTCATTTTTTATTTATTTTAATTTATTTACAAACTGTAATGTAACACCTTAATGTAAATGTTAATGTAAAGCGTCAGTAGCGCAATGGCAGGGCGCGGACCGCGAACTCGAAAGGTCGTAGGTTCGAATCTACCATTCGACTACTGTCATGAACCACTTCTAACACAAGCATTTTAAGCTTACCAGAAGTGGTCAAAGGGAATATTAGTAATGTTTAATTGCATTAAATTTAATTTAATTGTATTTAAAAAAAGACACCTTAAGGTAAAGGGTACATAGGACGGACCTAATGCCATATGGCATTCTCTGCCAGTCAACTCTGGGTGCCAAAGACAAGTAGGCAAGTGCGAAACATACTCGTAATACATAAATAAAGTGTATTTATCTTAAAATACTAGCAGTTCCCCGCGACTTCGCCCGCGTAGAGTTATTTTTCGCGGAACCCTAAAATAAAAGCAACCAAAGTTACTCCTTATAACATCAGCTATCTGCCAGTGTGTATAAATATTGACAAATATAGACATTAATATTTATACGGTACTAACGTCACTCAATTGTTTTGCCTTCCCGGAACCCCTCCACTAACACTTAAACTTTATGGTATGGAATTAAAGTTCAAATTGACTTTTAAGTATTATTATGAATATTTTGTATGGGAATATAGAAAAGTGTTGTTTTTAGATTTTTCAGACAATTTTTTAATTTTTTCTCTCCGTAAGGACCATCTTCGTACTTCAAGGAATATTATAAAAAATAATTAGCGAAATCGGTTCAACTGCTCTCGAGATTTGCGCTTAGCAACACATTCAGCGATTCATTTTTATATTATAGATAACATATACATAGTACATACATACACAACATATATTTACAAACAATAATACAAACAGACTTATACGTAATGTGTATACATGCTTATAAATTGATTTGGTTTTGTTTTGTTATAGAATAAGACTGTATATATAAAATATATATCAGACGTGCACACAATCCACCTGAATGTTAGTGTTGTGACCCTTAGACATCTATATCTATCCTCGATTAAGAATTTAAATGCAGATGCATGGTTATCCATGAAGACTACGATATTACACTCACCATATTAATCACAGGAGCATAAAGTGGCAATTTGACGCTCATATTCTGTAAGAGCGTAGTCCTTCCCTGGTCGAGTCAACCAACTCATGCCATAACTATAATTTAGCTGTAATGTGGCTCTACGACGTCAAACAGTAAGCTTTACAGATAAAGATACGCCTAAAGAAATGTCAACAACAAGACAAATATTATATATTTTGCTAAGCCTTTACCAACATATGGTTCACCAAATACAGGAACATAATCCGCAAATATGTATTTAAGCACCGTATCATGTTTCATATTATTTACGATGGCCTGGCGCCTGGTTTAGTTTATTATTCTATTCGACGCCCCCGGTTCCATCCATAACTGCCAAATTTTATGTGTTGTTGTGAATAATGCTGGATATATATTAAATGTTGGCAAACAGTTTTGATTTTCTTTATTCGCAGTATTGCAGCTACTTCTTAGTTCAAAAACCAACATGTAGATATAGATCGATGCAAAATTCTTTATTGTTTATATATATATATATATATATATATATATGTCGGGACCAGCACCATTGCACGTGCGGCGCGGTAGCCGTCGGTGCAGTTAGACAGAATTCTTGTAAATAACACGTGTTCCGCACACCTGCACCATTGCACCTGCAGTGGCGCTCGTTTTGCTTGTATAAAACGGACGGCGCGGCCGCCGTTAAGGCAGTCTTGGCTCTGACGTGGAACGGTGCGCTTGTCGTATTCTGTTACTAGTTTATCCTCGACTCGTTGGATAATTAATTCGTGTAAACGAATTAATTATTATTTCTAACTACAAAATCAGTCTCTGTACTATACTCAATTACCCTTTCTACATATATATATATATATATATATGAGAAAGAGGGAACAGATAGGGCACCTGTGTTTGCGCTCACTTCGTGCACTATAATTTTGACCTGGGCTAATCTCTAACCTGGACTGCCCGCCGTAACTGAAATTTCTTTCCGAGAAAATAATTAATATATAAACAAGCATTATTAATAACAAAGTCTTCGCAACTTCAAAATTTATTTAGCTCTTCTTTGATTCTGTAGAATCATCATTGACATGAACTGTACACCTCCTTGTAAGTTAACATGAGTTGTAGCAAAATATACGAGGAAAGAAAAAAATAAGATAAACATAATCTGCGGAGAATTTAAATCCTCATGTTCTGCAACTCACGATCAGCCGTGCGAGAGAGAAGTGGCCCATAAAGTTTAACGACTCGCAAGTGAACAGTTTTATCGGATTATTTTACATTCTAATCCGTAATATTCGTTGTTTGTTGTTAATAATAATGCAATTAAATTATAATATTATTAGTATATTTAAAGTAACTTAATTAAACTACAATTGCATGTGTTTGAGCCTTGCTGCAGCTATATTATGGCTGTTGCACGAATGGTTCGACTTGACCGGGAAGGACCACGCTCTCACAGAATACCAACATAAAATAGCAGCTCAATGCTGCTATGTTTAGTATGGTGAGTGTAGAGAACCGGAGACCCTTTTTACTAGAAAATCTTTTTTTTTAATTTTTTTTTTTGAAAGAGGGTTTTATAAAACTATTATAATGCCACCCTCATTGTATTTACATTTTTTTTATCTTCTTTTAAGTCCAACTTGGACCATTTTGTACAACATTCTGGCTTCCTCAGACAATGGTGAAGCCAGAATACTGTTACAAAATCCGATATCTAATCTATTTACATTATATTTATTGCAAAAATTTACTCTTTCGGCTTCGATACGAACACACTCCACCAAAATGTGTACTACATCTTCTATTTGCCCGCATTCTACACAGTTAGGGGATCCGACTTTTCCCATCAAAAATGCGAAGCTGTTCATTGGTATGTGTCCCGATCGCAGCCTTAGAGCTGTAACGATATCGGTCCTGTCCATATTAGCCTTATCCACCCATGAAGAACGGGAGAGATTTGATTGAATAGTTTTATACCATATTGCTTTTGTTAGAGATCTCTCATTAAAGTATTCCTTCCACAAAGTGACACATCTTTCTTTTACTTTGTATAGAAAGTCTGTGAAAAAAGGTAAATAACGCCGTAAAATACCGTCCGAGGAAGCTTCCTTCGCTAATCTATCCACCACTTCATTACCTACTAGGCCAATATGAGCAGGGATCCATTGTAACACAACAGTTACATTTTTTTTGGTTAAACTATCAATAGACTTCAAAATACTGTAGGCTATCGGTGTTCCTCGAAAATTCGAAGTACATCGAGCCAAGTGTTCCAGAGCACTCTTAGAGTCTGTCAAAATGACATATTGATATTTGTGACTGAGTGATGCAATGTACGATACAGCTTCTGAAATAGCTATTAGTTCAGCGCACATTATTGAAACTTTAGAATTAATTTTGAATTTCATTGATATGTTTAACTGAGGGTCAAAAAATGCAGCTCCTATGTTAATATCATTATCGCTAGATCCATCGGTATAAATTTTATAAGATTGCAAATATTTATCATCAATAAACTGTAAACATATTTGTCTCAGAACCACATTGTTATAACCTTGTTAAGCTTTATCAATTGTTTCAATAAGAGGAAATACAATGCCGCAAAGATCCACATTGCTAACCCAGGTATCCAAGGAGTACATTTCAAGTTGCGTTGAGATATGAATATCAGAATCTTTAAGAGAATTATGTACGACTGCCAACAGAGGTTTCTTTTTCTTACGCAATGGATGAGTCACAAAATATTCATCTAACTTATCTAATATTACAATTAATTCATTATGTAAAAGTGATTTAGTTTTAAGCCAGAATTTTCCCGCCAGATAATACCTTCGTATATGTAGCGGCTCAATACAAAGTTCATTCTTCATCACATGTATTGGCGTGCTTCTTAAAAATCCACCAATAACTCTCATAGTTTGATTTTGCACGCGTTCTAATTTTTTAAGGTGCGTTACACAACTACTATCATAGAGGAAACAAGCATAATCAATTCTGCTTCTTATGATTGCGATATACAAACGACGCAAATGTGATGGGTGAAGGCCCCACCTGGGTCCACACAGACATTTAAGAATATTTAAAAACTTAAGCGTTTTTTCTGCAAGTTCATTTATGTGTCTTCCCCATCTAAGGCCACGATCCAACCACAAACCTAAATATTTTATATTATCAACCACTTGTAAGGAAAAATCATTAATTTTTAAATCAACTAACGTACGTTTAAACCCACAGGAGAACACACACACTTTACTTTTTATAGGAGATACTTTTAGACCTATGTTGAAAAGTAGTGTACTTACTAAATCTAACGCCTCCTGCAGATTCTCAACAGCTTCCAATAAATTTTTTCGCCCTATATATAAAACAAAATCATCTGCATATTGTGATATGCGAACATTTTGTACCTCTTTGCATATATGTGCAGTAAGTATGTTAAATAACAATGGTGACAGTGGATCCCCCTGAGCCAATCCCCGACCTGTATTTCGGCAAATTATGGCATTGTCAACTTGTATTTTTAATGATCTTTGTTTAAGAAAATTCCATAGGTAATTACATATAGTTGAACCTATACCGGAACGATCCATAGCCTGAATTACACTAGAAATATCCACGTTATTGTATGCGTTATCTATATCTATGAAACAACCAATTGTAGCTATTCTATCTGTTAAGCCTAACTGAATTTCAGAGACCAAATTAGAAAGGTTATTTAACGTTGAACGACCTATTCTATAACCTATCGTGTTATTCGATAAAATGTTATTTTTTTTAATATACCACTCTACTCTTTTTTTTATAATAGTGTGAAAAATTTTACACATACACGAGATCATGGAAATGGGTCGTAATGCTGACACCAAACTATTATCTCTCCCTGGTTTAGGGATTGGCACAATTAATATATCTCTCCATTGATTAGGGACAAAACCACTTGATAAAAACTTGCTATACAGGTCAAGCAATAAGTACTTTCCATTATTTGGGAGATTTAGATTTGGGAGATTCAAACGGCCACGTGTGCATACTATGATTATGCCCATGCATGGCTCAAGTATGGCATTATACTGTGGGGAAACAGCACAGACGTAAATAATTTATTTATTCTACAAAAAAAATGTATCCGCATAATTACAAATATAGATAACACTGTCAGCTGTAAACCTTACTTCATTTCATTAAAAATATTAACACTTACATCTTTATATATACTAGAAGTATGCACATTTGTTAAAAAGAATATGCACCTTTTTTCAACTTACTCCCGGCCTTATTTTTTACGTCCTAATAATAAATTAGCTCCACCTATCACAAAATTACAAACAGTGAAATCAGGACCATATGGTATGTGTGTAAAAATTTATAATAAAATCCCTAAATGTCTACAAAAAGAAGAATCATTAAATAAATTTCAAAGAGAGCTTAAAAAATATTTAATTGAAAAAAGTTTCTATTCGTTGTCAGAGTTTTTTGGGGAAAAATAATAATTGTTTAATCAGATATATATGTATACTTTTTTATAATCCATGTATTAACAACTATTGCAAATGTTTATTAAACTTAAAAGTAATGTTTAGTTTAAGTAAATAAAATAAGTAATTATTTATTCTAAATCAATTAAATTAAATTGATATATAATGTTGCTATGCCCTACCAGGGCTCATGTTTGGCTCTATTATATTCA
The DNA here is from genome assembly GCA_033319125.1 of Parnassius glacialis. NCBI lineage: Eukaryota > Metazoa > Arthropoda > Insecta > Lepidoptera > Papilionidae > Parnassius > Parnassius glacialis. The sequence goes on from JAVANC010000006.1 coordinate 3,733,027, forward strand.
ACATAAGAACTATTAATGTAACCACATGAACGCAATAAAATGTTTGAGTTTGAGTTTTATTTTTAACCATTGAGTATGAAATATTGTCCACCCCTGGGGACGTGTCAGTTGGCCGAATACTCTTTTCTAATTCTTGTAATGAGATTTTCTAGTTTTTGGTTCTTAGATAGAACAACAGGTTTCATGGGGGTAACAAAATCAGATGTCAAAGTATGAATCAACTCTGAAGCTAAATCTTTATCAATAAATGAGTTGTAAGCCCTATACCCCTTCCACCATTTCATTTTACGCCACAAGTCATTTGGAGAGGCCGATTGATCAACTGCAGAACAGAATTCTTGCCAAGCGCTGTTTTTCGCTGTTCGTATTGATTTCTGCGCTATATGAATTTTATCTTTTAAGATATCTAAATTTTGTGGAGAAGGGTTTCGTCTATATTTTGATAGTGCCAACCGTCGTTCAGCGACTGCTTTAGAGAGTGTGGCATTCCAATAAGGTAGAGGTTTAAAATTATTGCTTGGGGTCTTGGTTAATTTTTATAAGAGGGATGTGTTCGTTAGCCGCCTCGATTATACATTCAGTGAATAAATTATATGCATTTTGTAGGTCTACAGGAAGTGACATAACTGAAAACTTCCTATGAAGCGCATCTCTGTACCCCATCCAATCGGCTTTCTTAAAGTTTCTTCTTCGAACCTTCACATTACTAGTTCCAATATTAGTAGATATTTTAATCATTTGATGATCACTTCCTAAAGTTTCATTTATTATATGCCAATCGAGCTTTAGAGCTATATCCGCAGATGCTAAAGAAATATCCGGCGCGTCTTCCTGTTAGCTACCGTTAACTAACCTAATGCGCGTTGGTCCACCATTGTTTAATATTATTAACGAGTTACCTATTAGAGTGTCAAATATCTGAACTCCTCTAGTATCTGTTTTCATTGACCAAGTATTATGATGTGCATTGAAGTCGCCAAGTATAAGCGATTTTTTATTGCTAAAAGATAGTAAATGATCCCAATCACTACCGGTTGTATATACCGAGGGAGGGCAGTATACAGACATAATATTTTCGATATCAAAACAATTGTGAATCTTTAAATATAGGACCTCTATGCCCGGGTTAACCATTGGTATATTTTGTAAGCGACACTTAACTGATTTGTGGGTAATTATTGCTACTCCGCCGTAGGAATCGAAGCGATCCCTTCGGTGTATGTTATAGTTACTTATTTTTAATGGGCTATCCTGCTCTAACCAAGTTTCACTTAGGACCGCAATGTGGATCTTTTCCTGTGACAATAATTGTTCAAATGCAACTAATTTGGGTCTGAGACTTTGACAATTCCACTGTATAATATTTATCTTAACGTGTTTTTTTGTACTATCCATTTAAATAGTCCAGCAATAATTTTAGAATAGGCCAATCTGAAATAGTATCTACTACAACTAAAATCAACCATTCCACACAACATTTTATAACATCTTTTATCTTATCTTGCATAGAAGCACTTCTTAAAAAAATAATCTCCCTCAATCTATACAATAATTGACTAAAGTTAACTTCTTTTTTTGGGGATGGCTTGGCTTCCAAATGGTCTATTGTAGGCGTATCCATGGAATTAACGGGACGCTCAGGGGAGACATTCTCCTGGCGCCTTGCCGTGGTATTTTCTTAATCCGGGGGTTATGTTTCGGTTCCGATTCGCTATGTACTGTTGTCTCAGTCTTAACCACCTGGGCAAACGTAACCTGGTCGTGTTTGCGGCCTTGGTTATATGAGGTAGACTGAGCCTGTGGAGTTTCCGAGTTAAAAACGGTTAGTTTGCTGTTTGAAGTGCTTGTCTCTGGCACCGGAGAGTTGGGCGTAACAAAACTTGTAAGCGCTTTTCTATATGTGCAGTTAAACTCTGCCATCAGTTCCCTCAGTCTTTTCTCCCGTTGATATGCTGGGCAGATCTTGTTCAAGGACATGTGATTACCCGTACAATTAACACACTTGTAGGTACCTATATTGCAATTCTCGTGATTTTCACCGCATCGTATGACCTAGTTTCCAACAGCGCGAACATTGTGACACCGGAAACACATATGGATCCACTTTAATTCTCAAACCCTCAACATGTACATATGCTGGTAGAAACGATCCCTTGAAACATAGTTGTATGGACTCGCTAGGAACCCAACCACTTCCCGATGTACTTTCAGTCGCTTGATGGAAAGAAGTTCTGCGTTATTGGGACATAAAATGTTTTTCAGGATTTCCTCATCACCTAGCTCCATGTCAACGTCCCTAATAACCCCATATGAAACACTTTTCTCCATAGCTCTTTGAACTTTCCAACTTCTTTCAATCAGAGCTTTACATGTTTTCAACTTGGTTACACTCATCTCATTCATAATATCTAAACGCACCTTGTACGGGTTTAAATATTTAACTCTGGTTATTTCTAAAATTTGTTGTTCCTTCAACACCCTAGCTAAGCCAAATTGCTTAGGTAACCTCTCGTTACTTGAAATATACACTTCAATTTTATCGTTCTCAACTTTAAAAATCTTTTCTTTTCTCTTTACCAACATCCATTCATTTTCTTCTTCATCCCTGTTCCTTTTAGAATTACCTATATTACAACTCTCACTATCCATCTGTACTTGAGATATTATTTCATCATCTTGCTGCTCCAATTCAGATTCAGATTAATTTAACTCCATATTAGGGCTGCTACTCGACGACCGCAGTATGTCAGCGCTAGATTCCTTACGCACATTATACTCGTCCATTATAATAACAGACGGAACGCCCGGTACTTAGATAAGTTATATTGCTACGATAAACAGCAAACCAGTTTAGTACGCCCGACAGCGCGATATCGCGCGCAGTACAAGATCGTCGATTCACTAACAGTAAACAACTTAACGCACGGAATACACAACTACCTCGTACGCGTATCGACACGAGACTGTTACTAGAAAATCTTCATTTTGATTCTTAGTCGAGGATAGATTTAGATGTCTATGGGCCACAGGAACCACTTACCATCAGGTGGACTGTGTGCTTGTTTGTCACCCTGTATTATAAAAAATAAACAAATTTATAAGTAAATTTTTCGTTATTCCTCTCAGAAATGAGGTGAGGCCTGTGCCCAGCAGTGGGACGTATATAATAGGCTGTAACTTTAACTTTTTAACTTTGCTTTCGATATTACAGACAGACAGCTCAATTTTATTTATATGGTTATGATGATAAAACAGACGAATATACTCGTACTAATCTGTCTTGATTGACACAGTGACACATGTGTCTCTTCACGTTGGATTTCTGTCTATTCAGTGTTAGTGTAATATGTCAGATGGTAAAGCCCACAGACATTATTTATAAAGCCTTATAGGCTTAGACATCAGATCTATCCGGGCACCAAGGATTTTACGGAGGCTTGAAGTAGCTCTTAACTAGATACGTAATTTGTTTTCAGGGTTACTGGTACTATTTATATTTTAGATGTTAATAAAATATTTCTTCTTCCTTTCTTCTTTATTTTTACAAAACGTTACCCCCACACTAGGATTTTCTCCTGTGTCGTCGAGGCAGTTTACAAACATAAATTGCACAAGGACAAACATCCAGACCCGGAACATTTATTTGTAGGCCGTACAAATATTGTTCCGTGCGGGATTCGAACCCGCGGCCCCCAGCGCAACAACTGATTGCTACGCCACTGCGCCGTTTCTCACCTTGCTTCTAAGTAACCCGTAAATTGTCTGCAGCTGGACATGTCTCTCCTATATTTATCATCATTCTCTAAACCATATCCCATTATCTGGGGTCGGCGCAGTAAATCTTTTTGTTCCATTCCTCTCTATCAGCCGTCATTTCCATACTTACTCCTTTCATTCTCATATCACTCTTCACACAATCGATCCATCTTTTATTCGGCCTTCCTCTGCCCGTGTGTCCCTCCACATTCATATTCAACACTCGTTTTGTGACATGACTTTCATTCCTCCGCATCACATGCCCAAACCATGCCAATCTGCTTCCTCTCACCTTTTCTACCACTGGCGCTACTTTCAGGCTTCCTCTTATATACTCATTCCTTATCTTATCCATCCTTGTCACACCACACATCCATCGTAACATTCTCATTTCATTCGCATGCAGTCTATTTTCATCCTTCTTCTTGACGGCCCAGCATTGACTTCCATACATGACGACAGGTCGGATGATCGATTTGTAAATTTTCCCCTTCAGCCTTATTGGCATTCGGGGATCGCACGTTGTGGCTGTGACCTGTCGCCATTTCATCCACCCTGCGTTAATCCTATGCTGCACAGCTCTATCTATTCCGCCGTCGCCTTGAATGAGGGAACCGAGGTACTTGACATCTGAGCAGATAGGCAGTATAGCGCCATCCAACGACATGGGTACAGGACTGGAAAGACCGCCGAAATCACAGCACAGATATTCGGTTTTGGATCTGCTGATCTTCAAGCCAACACTTTCCAGCCTCCGTTGCCACCCCGTCAGTCTGCTCTGTACCTCGATACCTTCTTCCCCGACAAGCACGATGTCATCGGCAAAGAGCATGCACCAGGGTGCCTCATCCTGCAGGTCCGACGTCAAAGCGTCCATAATCAGTAGAAAGAGGTAAGGGCTCAATGCCGACCCTTGGTGCAGCCCTACCGCCACATCGATACTGCCCGTAGTTCCCGTGGCAGATCGTACACATGTACGGGATGCTCTGTACATAGCACGGACTAACCTCACATACTTCCCAGGCATACCTTTCATCTTTAACGCCCACCACAAAACCTCACGGGGAACCCGATCATACGCCTTTTCAAGGTCGACAAAAACCATGTGCAGATCTTTATGCACGCGCTTGTACTTTTCGCACAATTGGCGTAATGCGAAAATGGCATCTGTCGTACCTCGACCGGGCATGAATCCGAACTGGTTTTGTGTTATCTCACACTCTTCTCTCATTCTTCTCTCTATTATTCTTTCCCAGACTTTCATCGTATGTGACATGAGTTTTATTCCCCGGTAACTGCTGCAGTTTTGGACATCTCCTTTGTTTTTAAAAATGGGGACCAGTATACTACTGCACCATTCCTCAGGTATTTGTTCTTCCTGCAACAATTTACCGAAAAATAAACTCAACCACTTCCATCCATCCGCCCTCAGCAACTTCCACACTTCTACTGGTATTCCATCTGGGCCGACCGCCTTCCCATTCTTCATATTCCTAACAGTCATTTTTACTTCTTCCACACTAATTTCTCTCACTAAGCCCATATTCACTGGTGGGTTTTCAAGCATACCATTCCATTCATTCTCCTCATTCATCAATTTCTCAAAATACTCCTTCCATCGCTTCTTTATACTTTCATCGTCAGTCAAAATCCTTCCAGAATCATCTTTTATACATTTTACATGTGAAACATCTCTTCCATTCCTTTCTCTCGCTCTTGCAATTTGAAAAAGTCGTTTTTGACCTTCGGGGCCTTCAAGGGACCGATATAATTTATCTTGCGCCTCTGCCCTACAAATAGCAACTTCCTTCTTCGCTCTCTTCTTACATTCTTTATACGCCCCTCTCTTACTTTCTTTTATGGATTCATTCTGGTCTTCTACGCTCTGCCATTCTTTAAAGGCATTTTTCTTTTCTCTCAAAACTTCTCTAATACTTTCACTCCACCACCACCCATCCTTATCTATCATACGCTTCCCTTTTGTTTCTCCTAACACCTTCCTTGCCACACTTCGGATAAAATCAGCCATTTCCTTCCAGCACTCATTCACACTCATTCCTTCCATATCACCCATCTCTATCATCTTGTTTACAACTAGCTCTCTAAATTCACTTGCATACCCCTCCTTATGCAACAAATGCCACTTTATTTTGGGTGGGGGACGATCCTTATGTTTGTTGAGGCGAACAGTTAAGCAGATGTCAGCCAGCAGAATTCGGTGCTGGGATACTAAGTCTTCACCTGGAAGCACTTTGCAGTTTTTTACACTCTTGATTTGGTTCCGTCTTATCAGAAGATAGTCGATCTGTGTCGCGTGGTGGCTACTTTTATAAGTAACAAGATGCTGATCTCGTTTTTGGAACCACGTGTTTACTACAGCCAGCTCGAAAGCACATGCTGCTTGCAGAAGAACTTCCCCCTCACGGTTCCGCATTCCGTACCCCCATCCACCGTGTACTCTTTCATACCCGTCATTCACTCTCCCTACATGTCCATTAAAATCTCCTCCCATATAAACATCCTCACGCTCAGGTATTCCCATCATCATACAATCAAATTCCTCCCAAAACTTCTCTTTCACACTCTCTTCACAGCCTGTTTGCGGAGCATACACACTTACAACATTCACTACTTTGTTTTCAATCATTAATTTAACAACTATCATTCTGTCATTTACTCTTTTCACATCTGTCACTCGTTCTTTCATTCCACTATCTAACACAACTCCTACTCCATTTCGCTTCCCATCACTTCCACAATAATAAAACTTGTATCCCTCCCCAATCTCTCTTGCATTATTGCCCTTCCATTTTGTTTCCTGCAAACAGGCAACATTCACTCTTCGTCGTTCCAAAACATCTGCTAACTCTCTTCCTCTTCCAGTCATCGTACCTATATTCCAGCTTGCAAACCTCACTCTGACATTCTTCTCTCTCCGGGCTCGCCTCTTACGTCGCACCCGCTCCGTAAGGTGCGACAACCCTTGCCCACTTCCCACAGGAGCCGGGTGCTGCCCCTGCGCGTCGCCTGCGGGGTACACCCTAGCCCTGTCATATGTCCCACAACTCGTACTATTCATTTACTGCATGGGATTTGGCAGAAGTTTTACAGTCGGCCGCCTGCCTGACACCAACCCTCTTTGGGTATGCTATTGTTGGTAGAGGAAGCTACCATTTTGGGAAAAGGAAAAAGAAGTTTGGGGGTAGGAGCATAGGTGTAAGGATACTGTTATCTCGGCAGGAAAGGTATGAGAATAACAGTAGCTCGGGGAGCCGGGGTCGCGTACCCGTATTCCATAACAGGATCACCGGAAAGGTAGACCAGCATGGAAACCCCCTGACTTCTCCTATATTTATATGGATAAATAAATGAAATATACTTTATTGTACACCAGAAAAACATAAGATACAATAAAAATAAATAACAAATTATTTAAAGGTACAATTGGCGACCTTACCGCTTAAAAGCGACCTTAAGTTTTAGAGTCTCTACCAGGCAATCACATTGCAAAAAGATAAAATGCCCTGCGAAAAAGGTGTGTATGTCAAGTGTTAGAAAATATACATGACATAAATATATACACTGCTTAAATACATACATAATAATATAATGAATAAATACATTTCAATTATAAAAATATAGACATGAAGTACATAAAAACCCAAAAAGGACTAAACAAGTAAGTGAAATAAAAGCCTTATAAGGAAAAATAGGTAGTAAATTTAAAAGAACGTAGTCAAGGAGAGATAGAGGAATGACTATTTAAGGAGGAAAGAAGTGCTCTTTGACAAGTTTTTTTTTTACTTTTCAGTAGATTATGCACTTTTAATGTACAGCGGTAAGGAGTTCCAGAGCTGAGCAGTATAAATAGAAAAGGATGGATAGAAGGACGTATTACAGGACGAAATTTTTAATGTGAGGTTTTTATCAGAGTGAAGTAAACGACGGTGAGAGTCACCAATAAACTCAAACCACTCTTTATGGTAAGCATGGGAAGTGGGATTAAACAGAATACAGTACAAAAGAGAAACAATGTAAGTATTATATATATGAGCATTAGTGGTGTTCCCGACAACTACCGGCATAGGTCTGACATAGATGCTACACGTTGTCTTTGTTTTGTCCATGTTCATCTTAAGACCTATCCGTTGGGAAGCACTGTTGAGGTCATTGAGCATAGTGCTTAAGTCCTGCAGCGATTCTGCCATAGGGACTATATCGTCGGCAAATCGGAGGTGAGTGATGTACTCGCCATTGACGTTAATACCGTATCCTTTCCAGTCCAGTAGCTTGAAAAAGTCTTCCAATGCAGCGGTGAAGAGTTTCGTTATAACGTCACCCTGTCTTAAACCTCTCTGCAGTTGGATAGGTTTCGTAGTCTGGTTCGGTACGCGGATAGGAATCGTAACCCTACTGTACAATCACTTCAGCACTTCGATATACCGACAGTCAACTTGGTACTGCTTAAGGGAATGAATCATTGCCCAAATTTCGACGGAATCAAAGGCTTTCTCATAGACCACATACGCAAGACATAGTGGCAAATCATACTCCTCGGTCTTCTGTACAATTTGCGCAAGAGTATTTATGTGGTATAAGGTGCTAAAGCCTTTTCATAAACCGGCTTATACGGGAGGCTAGAAGTCGTTGAGTCTGCGTGCAAGACGATTCGTAATGACTCTCAAATACAGCACGAAGACGAGGTTTAGAAGGGAATTCAAAAAAAAATAGTAATATTGTTATCTTATTTCTACTAGTGAGTGGTATGTTTTATAGGGTAGGGTGACAAACGAGCACACAGTCCACCTGATGGTGAAGTGGAGTGGAGTGGAATGGTTGCCGTGACCCATAGACATCTACATTTATTCTCAATAAAGAATCGAAATGCAGATGTGTCGTCACCCGTGAGGACTAAGGTGGAATGCCTCTTTTCTAGTAAACTGGATCTCCGGTTCTCTACACTCGCTATACGAAACGCAGCAGTGTCAAGCTGCCATTTAACGCTGTTATTCTGTAGGAGCTTAGTCCTTCTCCGGCCGAGCCGACCCATTCGTGCTACAATAATACTACTAATATAGCTGGAGCATGGCTCTACCACGTATATTCTTTGCATAGTAGTAGGATTCCTTTCCTACCTAGGAATAAGTCTGCGTCGGTACCACCCTCTTACCTATTTCTACCGCCAAACAGTAGTGTTAGCACTGTTGTGTTTCGGTCTATATGGTACAGATCCAGTTGTGGCGCGACGACAGCGCCACCACATCTTATATGACGTTTTCGTCGCCTCATACAGTATATTAGCAGGCTGTGAGGCATTCCACCTTTGCCCACAGAGCTTACAGTTCAGTTTTCTTTGTTTTAAGTTGGCTGCAGCACCGTGGACTACAGCAGCCACTTACCATCAGATGAACTGTAAGTTCGTTTGTCACTTCTTTTTATAAAAAAATAATAATTTTACTCACTTCCATAAATAAAATATAACTGTGGTGGGTAGAAGGAATAGGGGAGATCTCCCGCCAGGCAAGGTATTCTGCCCGGGGAGCGGCCAACGCTCCGAGTGGTAGTTCGGAGCTCATCTATATATACAGCTTTAACTATGGACCTTGGTTAGCGCGATTTAGGTTTCAATGTGTTTCGCTTATGGCGCGACGACAGCGCTGCGACATCACTTCTAACTAATTTTCTAAAAATGTTCGTCACTATTTTTTTAAATTCTAATCATAATATACATACTATGTACTGCTAATATGGCTTCATTTTATATAGAAATATAAATTTTTGATTTAATATAGGTAGATTAAAATTTATGCTTTTTGAAAGTCTCTTGTGTTTAATTTACCATTGGTTAGGAAAATACCTCTTTCCTGGTAAGAAACAGCAAACAATCCTGACAGTACATTTAAAAAAAATATCATTTTACAATCATTCAATACGTTACACAAAATTGGCAACATACTCGTAAAACAAATAACAAATAATAGAAAGGATGGAAAATATGAACTAAATTTAAAAAAACAACGAACAAATTGATCAAAATTGAACAGCCTAAATAAGCACAAAACTTCCAGCAGTCTAATTATTTTCTGAGCCAACTATTTTTGTTCCAAACAAACTTTCATATCGTAATAATAACTAAAGTATAGCGCTGTAAAATAGTAATGAGGCAATAGTCATTATTGTTCAGTAATAGTTTGTTGTTAAGACAAAGGAATAGCTGCCTTGAAAGAGATGTGAGCTATTACTTCTGTTTACTACTTAATGCCCTAGAGTTATGACACTGAATGATAGTGCACATTACATCGCTGTGGGTTATAACAGATACCTGAGATCCATTTTTGTATATACTAGACTAGTAGAGATTGCCTCATTTACTTCACGCGTTTCTCTCGTATTTTTAGTACATTTAATTACTTTTCGTGGTAGAGCCATGCTGCAGCTATATTATGTTTGCAGCAGGAACGGGTCGGCTCGATCGGGGAAGGACCATGCTCTCACGGACTATCAGCTCGATGCTGCTGTGTTTCGTATGGTGAGTGTAGAAAACCGGAGACTATTTTTACTGGAAGCGCGGTATTCCATCTTCTTTCCTCATTCATTCCTCAGGGGTGACAACGTATCTGCATTTTGATTTTTAATTGAAGATAGACGTAGAGATGTCTACGGATTGCAGCGTCCACTTAAAATCAGGTTGTCTGTGTGCTATTTTGTTACCCTTAATGTATAAAAAAAACTTTCAGTATTTGAAACATTATAATAGTGCTAAAATGTACTACAACGGAATAAAAAGAGCGCGCAGATATAGTTCTTATGGTTCATAATGCAGAAAATGTTACAGGGAAATGAGTGCAGTTTCTAAACTGCTAGCTGACTAGACTAGTAGATTTTTGGCCACGCTGCAGGCTATATTATAGTTGTGGCACAAAACAGTCAACTTGACCGGGGAAAGACTATGCTTTCACTAAATACCAGCGTGAAATAACAGCTTAATGCTGCTATGTTGTAACGAGACTTTCTATCTTAGTCTTTAGAGGTGACAACGCATTAAGAAAATATTTCTCATCTTGCTTCTCAGTAGCCCGCAAATAGTCTGCAGCTGAACATGGCTCTCATGTATTATTATCATCATCATCATCATGTATCAAACTCCAATACTGAATATAAGCCAATTCCATAGTTTGCCTCATATGGTATATTTGCCATAATTACTGTGCACGACGCAAACAGCGTGATACAAACAAAAGACATTGTAACCGGCACTAGTTGAACAACCTAGGAGCAGTGGGCATGACGACGGTGTAATTATCGGGCCACGCCTCCGGTTCGACAACTAGCTGGGGTTGTGCGGAAGAACTGGCGCAGCCTTATGCGGGATTTAAAATATAACTTTGTGTAAATAATTGTATTACTTATGTTGAACGATAAAAAATAATGTTATATTATAACTATGTTTAAGGTTGAGTTGTAACTATGCAATAACTCTCCCAAATAAAGGCACCGTATGAACAGGGAGAGTTAGCATAGACTTAAAATGTAAACTATAATTATTAAATATAGTAAATATTTACTTTTTAATATAATAAATATATTAAGCCATTAGGCACATAAGATAATGACCAAAGAGCATGTTATCGTAACGCGGCCGCGGAGCAAATGAAGCCACGCCACGCGCACCGCGCCACGACGTTTTATATTTATAGTGCTGAGGCGGGGGGAAGGATCCTCCGCCTAAAGCAGCTGAAAATTATGATTTAGCACTGTAAATAAATAAAAATATTGTTATGTACACCTTAGTATAATAATTAGTTGTAAGAATATTATATAGTTAGTTATGTTTGTTAGCTCGTAAGTTTATTGAATAAATAAAGATAGGCGCGGGGGTGAGGCAAGGGTCCGCTGGCCAGCAGCGGCCAAATCATATAAAAGACGGGCCGGCCGCTAGGGTCGGCAGTCGCTCTCCAGCCACCGAAAAGGCACCAGCAAGAAAAGAAAGTAAAAGTTCCTCCTCACCGCCGCTTGCCTCCAGTTAAAAGCAAGACCAGCGCGTTTTATTCCATTTTTCGCACGGCGTTACGGCGATCCGTAATATTAATGGTCCTTCGAGAAGCCGGATTACTAGAAGAAAAAGACAATATCGGTCTTGGTATTGCCGGAAGAAAGAAGCAAACCGCAAGAACGAAAAAATATTATTGTGAAGAAAAATGGTGATTACGCGTAGTAACAGCGGAGAATCATCGAAGCGTCGCAAGGATGAACAAACAACCCAGGGGGCCACAGAAGAGGCCTCCGGGGGTGACTCAGCCGCTAGTGGTTCAACAAACGCCACTAGTGAAACCACAACGGTTAGCGATACGACCGCTACCTCTGCAACCGATAGAACGACCGCAACGGAAGAAACCCAGCAAGAGGGTGATGAAAGATCGCAGTGCACATTGAAGCCGGGCGAGACTAGGTCACGCCGCTCCGTAGCTTCACGCAAGAGACTCCTCGCGGAGTTAGAGGCGAAAGAGCGGTCGAGCCGAACTCAAGCTCGAGCAGGCTCAGTTGCAAGCAAGAACGGAATTGCAAGAAATACACGTGCAGCGACTACAAGCAGAAGCCGGATCAACCGATGATGAAGATGAAGAAATAGAAGACGATTTGGCAGCAGTGCGCATTAGTACATGGTTGCAAGAAAAACCTGCATCGCAACCCGCGCCATAACCAGCACTGCAGATCGCACCACCCGTACTTCAACAGTGTGCGCCGCAATACGCTCCGCAACATACCGCGCCGCAGAAAAAAGAATATGAACAGGCGCAGCAACAAATCGACGTCGCTACCTTAGCCGCTGCTCTATCACAAGCAGTACGAAGCACAAGGGAGCCGCCGAAATATATACAAGAGCTGCCCTCATTCAATGGTAGCAGCAAAGAATGGCTCAGCTTCAAGACAATGTACGAAGAATCTTCAAAGTACTTCACGGCGAACGAAAACATAGCGAGAATACGCCGAAGCTTAAAATGGACAGCAAAAGAAGCCGCAGGTTGCCTACTTATAAGCCAACCAGATCCCAGAATTATAATAGAAGCTTTGGAAAGGAGATTCGGACGACCAGAAGCGTTAATTCACTTGGAAATAGAGAAGCTGAAGCTGCTGAACAAAGTCACGGACAATCCCAGGGAGCTATGCATATTTGCAAATCGCATAGCAAACGTAGTGGGCACCGTGGAAGCACTCAAGAAAGCACACTATCTGCATAGTCCAGAAATGACGCGAGTTATCACAGACAAACTCACGCCCATATTGAAAAGCAAATGGTACGACTATGCAGCCAGAAAGAAAGAAGATATCCCAGAGCTTAAGAAGATATCAATGTTCTTAAACGAAGAAGCGGATAAATGCAGCGCGTATGCCTTGCCGGAGTTCATCGCAGAGGACAGCGAAACGAGAGAGCGAAGACCGAGAAAAATAGAACGTGCCTTCGCCACAAGCAAGAAACCATATGAAGAACGCTGCCCTCAATGCAAACAAGAACACAAACTGCCCGATTGCAAGTCATACGCCGCTCTGTCCACAAATGACAGATGGGAAGTAGCAAAGAAGTACAATATCTGCTACCGCTGTCTGCGAGGCAAACATCGTCGATTGCTGTGCAAAGCTCCACCGTGCGGAAAAGACGGATGCATGATGAAACACCATAAATTGTTGCATCACGACAGAACAGCAGTAATGGAAAAAGAACCCGCTATGGAAACCGCAACATCGGCAAAGGAGGTCAACACAGCAACTCGACCGTACAAGCACCGCCGCGCTTACCTAAAGATTGCGCCCGTAACAATAAGGGGGCCGCTGAGCTGCGTCGAAACATATGCATTATTGGATGAAGGAAGCACGGTCACCTTAGTCGATGCCTCAATCACCGACGTCATCGGCGCCGACGGCCCAGCCCACACAATGTGGATAAAAGGGGTCGGCTCGGAGGTGAATCACGAGAAGAGCAAGATCGTCAGCTTTAAAATAAGAGGAACGTACGCGCAAGAAGAACACAACATAGAAGCAGCGCGTACGGTAGAGCGGTTGGACTTCGCGCCAGAATCCGTGAATGAAAATCACTTGGAGAATTGCCCACATCTGTTGGATATCAAAGAGGATATCACCTACGAACGCGCCTCACCGAAAGTACTAATCGGGCAAGATAACTGGCACCTCATAGTGTCTAGAAAACTGCACGTCGGCCGTCGAGACCAACCAGTCGCCTCATACACCAACCTGGGCTGGGTTCTGCATGGCTGTCATAGCTCATTGACGTCGACGGTCACCTTCTGCGGCAGACTACATCAGAGGGAAGATGCACCACCGATAGAAGAAGAAATAAAAAAATATTTCAAATTGGAGTCACTGTGCATCGAGCCGAGAAGACCGAGAGAAGATCCCGAGCAGCGAGCCATGCAAATATTGAACGAAACCAGCCAGAGGTCAGCGGACGGCAGATTCGAGACAGGGTTGTTGTGGAAACAAAAGGACTTCCAAATACCAAATAATTATAAAGAAGCGGAAAGGCGCCTGCACACATTAGAGAAGAGGCTCGACCGAGACAGCAATCTCAAGCTACAGTACGAAGAACGCATAGAGAACCTCTTCAACTCGGGTTACGCAGAGCGCGCGCCAATGCCACCGCCGCAAGGAAGGACATGGTATCTGCCACACTTCCCAGTCATCAACCCTGCGAAACCGAACAAGCCGCCGAGATTGGTACACGACGCCGCAGCGAAGACAGCCGGAATATGTCTCAACGATATGCTTCACTCGGGGCCCGACTTATTACAATCATTGCCCGGAGTGATTATGAGGTTCCAACAGTATCCGTATGCAGTGAGCGCCGACATAAAAGAAATGTTCATGCAGATTAAAGTGCGCAAAGAAGATAGAGACGTTTTACGTTTCTTGTGGAGAGGCAAGCGGCGGGAGGACCAACCGGAGGAATATAGGATGACGTCAATCATCTTCGGAGCGACATCATCACCATGCACAGCATTATACATCAAAAATAGAAATGCTGAAGAACATGCTGAGGCGTACCCAGAAGCTGCGGTCGCCATAAAAAGAAACCATTATATGGACGACTACTTGCAGAGCTTCCACTCTGTCACGGAATCTCAGCAAACTGTAAAAGCAGTCGATCACGTCCACAAACAAGCGGGATTCGTACTCAGCGGGTGGACATCGAACGAAGAAAAAATAATAGAAGAAATAACGACAGAGCATAGACAACACGACGTGACCGTGTGCCTGGGCGGAAAAGAAACTGAGAAGACGCTAGGCCTGCTCTGGCATGTACAAAGCGATCATATTGGATTCAATACTAACAATATGAAGATGCCTGCCGACGTAAAAGAAAAACAACGCTTGCCAACTAAACGAGAAGCGTTGAGCGTCATAATGGCATTATTTGACCCGCTGGGGTTAATATCACCGGTGACCACCCCAGCGAAGAGAATATTTCAAGACACATGGCGTTACAAGGCGGACTGGGACGACCCTCTGCCAACAGAATTAAAAGAAAAATGGGAAGGCTGGATTACTTCACTCAACGCCATAGAACAACTAAGAATACCGCGATGCTACGATTACAACCCGGTGTCGACACGCCAACTACACACATTCGTCGACGCAAGCAAGGAGGCCTACGCAGCAGCAGTGTATTGGAGGACGGAGCGAGCAGACGGCAGCGTTAACATAGCATTGGCCGCCGCCAAGAGCCGCGTAACACCACTGAAACCAGTCTCCATACCACGGCTCGAGTAACAAGCGGCACTGCTGGGAGCTCGTCTGGCGCAGACCGTGGTCGATGAACACGATGGCGACATAGCGGGCAAGACATACTGGTGCGACTCCCGTACTGCACTGGTGTGGATAAGATCGGAGCCTCGCGCGTACAAAGCTTTCGTCGCTCATCGCCTGGCGGAGATAGAAGATACAACCAAAAAGAACGAATGGCGTTGGCTACCGTCTAAAGACAACGTGGCAGACGACGCAACCCGAGCCACACTAGATAGGTTCGACGACTCGCACCGATGGTTCCGAGGGCCCCCGTTTCTGCAGCGTCCACCGGCAAAATGGCCGCAGGAAGAGAAAACGACACAATACGACACCGGGGAAGAGCGAGAAATATGTAGCATCGCTGTTAAAAGTGAAGACTCGCCAACAACACATCTTCCACAAATAGGAAGATTTTCTAAATGGATTCGCCTCATAAGGGCGACAGCGAGAGTCCTCCTATTCATCGACATGTGCAGAACAAACAAGCACGTGGTGAAGGCTGGGCGTAAACGCAACAAAGCAAGACAAGGTAGCGACCCTGGCTGGCAGATAACAAACAAACGTAACACCCCCGCCAAGGAGAAAAAGGCGACCCCTACTGCCTCATCGCTTGTAGGAATACCGGCCGCTTATCATATGAGAGCCGAACAACTGTGGGTGCAAGCCAGTCAGCGGGAAAGCTTCACGAAGGAGCTCAAGAGGATCACCAGCGGAAGTGTGCCGGGAGGCGACGACAAACTAGGCCACCTGAGCACATATATTGATGAAGAGGGGACCCTACGCCTTAGGGGTCGAATAAAAGCGGCATCAGAAGTGGAGGACGACATGTACGACCCTCCCATATTAGACGGGAAGCACGCGTACACTCGTGTGTACATAGCACACGTACACGAGAGGCTGCATCACGGAGGCGTAGAAACAGTTGTGAACGAATTGAGACAGAGATTGTACGTAAGAAAAATACGTCCAGTAGTGAAAACTGTCATCAAAGGATGCCTACCGTGCCGTCTAAGAAAAGCCAAGCCTGCATCACCGTCTACAGGAAACCTGCCGTCCGCACGCCTCGCTCATCACGCACGTCCATTCACATACACCGGACTAGACTACTTTGGGCCAATAGAAGTCACAGTGGGACGACATCGCGAAAAGCGCTATGGCGCGTTATTTACCTGCATGACGTCGCGAGCAATACACATAGAAGTAGCCCACTCGTTAAGCGCAGACTCAGCCGTGTCGGCGCTTAGGCGTTTTATGAGCAGAAGAGGATGCCCAAAAGAAATATGGAGTGACAACGCTACGTGCTTCAAGGCAGCCGACAAGGAGATGGCCGAAGCAGCACTCACAGCCCTCGAGCACGAAACCACATGTCAACAGATTGTGTGGAAGTACATACCGCCATCAGCACCGTTCATGGGCGGCGTATGGGAGCGAATGGTTCGCTCCGTGAAAGAAGCCCTACGCGTCACCCTCAACGAGCGCTATCCCAGTGACGAGACATTGGGGACCCTGCTCGCCGAGGTCGAAAACACTGTCAACTCCAGACCCCTCACACACGTCTCAGTCGATCCAGGAGACCCTGAAGCCATCACGCCGAATCACATCATCATCGGTCCCAACTCGCACGTACCTGCGTCGGGGCACTTCAGCGAGAGTGACGTGACGGCCCGCCAGCAGTGGAAACGAGCTCAAGCCCTAGCCGACGTGTTTTGGAGAAGATGGGTTAAAGAATACCTGCCCCTACTCCAACACCGGCGGGAGCCCAGCAGCATAGGAGTATCGCCGAAGATTGGAGACCTAGTCATCATTTGTGACTCCAATCTACCACGCAACACCTGGCCCAGAGGGAAAATAAGTAATGTATACCCTGGCGTCGACGGAGAGGTACGAGTAGTGGACGTAACCACCAGCAGTGGGCATGTACTAAGAAGACCAACGAAGAAGATCGTCGTGCTACCAGAGGGATCGCAGCGAGGCGACGGCGGGAGAATGTGCACGACGCAAACAGCGTGATACATACAAAAGACATTGTAACCGGCACTAGTTGAACAACCTAGGAGCAGTGGGCATGACGACGGTGTAATTATCGGGCCACGCCTCCGGTTCGACAACTAGCTGGGGTTGTGCGGAAGAACTGGCGCAGCCTTATGCGGGATTTAAAATATAACTTTGTGTAAATAATTGTATTACTTATGTTGAACGATAAAAAATAATGTTATATTATAACTATGTTTAAGGTTGAGTTGTAACTATGCAATAACTCTCCCAAATAAAGGCACCGTATGAACAGGGAGAGTTAGCATAGACTTAAAATGTAAACTATAATTATTAAATATAGTAAATATTTACTTTTTAATATAATAAATATATTAAGCCATTAGGCACATAAGATAATGACCAAAGAGCATGTTATCGTAACGCGGCCGCGGAGCAAATGAAGCCACGCCACGCGCACCGCGCCACGACGTTTTATATTTATAGTGCTGAGGCGGGGGGAAGGATCCTCCGCCTAAAGCAGCTGAAAATTATGATTTAGCACTGTAAATAAATAAAAATATTGTTATGTACACCTTAGTATAATAATTAGTTGTAAGAATATTATATAGTTAGTTATGTTTGTTAGCTCGTAAGTTTATTGAATAAATAAAGACAGGCGCGGGGGTGAGGCAAGGGTCCGCTGGCCAGCAGCGGCCAAATCATATAAAAGACGGGCCGGCCGCTAGGGTCGGCAGTCGCTCTCCAGCCACCGAAAAGGCACCAGCAAGAAAAGAAAGTAAAAGTTCCTCCTCACCGCCGCTTGCCTCCAGTTAAAAGCAAGACCAGCGCGTTTTATTCCATTTTTCGCACGGCGATCCGTAATAATTACCATGCTTCTCAGGATTGTTCACAAATGCAGTTTTTTTATTGTTTTGTGTTATTTTAAAAAATATGCTGCTGCCCATCTAATTAATTTCTTATGTGATATAAATAACGATTTTCAGATTTTTTCCCTATAATTTATGCTGTATGACCTTGCTATTTGCAAAATTTAATTTTTATAGATCAACAAGAAGTAAACGTCAAAACATGTGACAAGCAACAAGAAGTAAAAAAAAACAAACAAATATGTCACATATTCAATAGTTGTATATTGTATATTAATCGCTTTGACTTAAAAATTATTTTCTTACACCTCCAATGGAATGTGGATCTTGTATTTGATATAATTTTTACTTGATACCTTTACCTGTCCCTGAAAAATGGCCTGAATAGATGAACGGAGAACAAAGTGAAGCTACAAGGGTACCGTAACGCTAAAACGAGAGAGAGGTGTTTTTAAAACTTGCGTTTTTATTTAATAGATGATAAATGTAGGTTACTGTGGGCAACAGTACTTACTTACATAATAACAGGTGGACTGTTTGCTCATTTGTCAATCTTACTACTTTAAAAAGAAAATAATTGATTTATCGCTGAAATATGTAAAAGGTCACTTTGACAGGGTGAGAAAATTGTGTGATGAAGGGATGTGTGCTTTGCAAAAATATTTTGTGACCGGGATTAGGAATTGAATTATTTCTTTCATCGGCACGTAGAAATAATGAATGAGGAAAGAGTGACACAGCATAATTATGCTGCAGAACAGAGTGGCAGAGTCAGCAAATATGTATCGACTAAATCCTCCATATTAACTTTTTTAGAAATGAGTGTAAGCATGTGCCTAGTATTGCAGCCCTTTGCATTTTCTATCACATTTAGCGGATGTTCATGATGTTCGGATTAATTCCAGCTGTCTAATCTCACCAACGTACATTACGACAAAACTCACGATACCATCCACACCATCTGGAAGCTTGGCGATCCACAACTGTGTGTTTTACTAGGAGGTTTCTTCATCATCATCATCAACACAGCCTTTCATAAGTCCACTGCTGAAAATAGGCCTCCCCCAAGGAATGCCACAAAGCATGGTCCTGAGCCACCTGCATCCATCGAATTCCTGCATTTCTTACCAGGTCGTCACTCCATCTCGTGGGGGGTCGCCTTACACTTCCACTACCGGCACGAAGCTGCAACTCAAGAACCTTTCTTCCCCATCGGTTGACGGTTCTTCGAGATGGCCGGCCCACTGCCACTTCAGCTTACTAATCCGATGGGCTATGTCGGTTACGGAGGTTTCTTGCTCGCATAATTTCTTTGTGGATTCGTTTACCACCGGCGATTTTTCCACACCAATACGATTTAAGCGACTTCAAGAAACGAGCTTACTCCTTTTTAAAGTGCCAGCAAGGCACATGCAAATCTCCTGGTGTTGCAGTTGTTCATGGTTTTAATAATATACAAAAAACAAATACACAGTAATGATACTGTAAAATTATTACAAATATAGAAAAAACAAAATTATATCCTTCAAGTTGATGTTATCAAATGAAAAAATATGATCATGCGTATCAACCTTATAGAATTAGGTCGTCGAATCGGGGAGCTTGGATTTGTGCCCTGTATGTCGTTAGAGTGAAGAGTAATGTAACACTAGTAACAAAAGAATAGTATATTCTTCTCACTGCTGGATAGAGGAGTCTCTCTTAACTTATCTTGTTTCTTGTAAGATTATATATATGGTTATATATAGAGCAAAATCCTCTGTGCTGCTCCAGTGAGTGTTGTCAGACCTCACATTTCCTAGATAATTTTTATACCTCAACCATGTAGTCTTGTTCTCGATGTTTACTTCCAACATCAATACATCAATAATGAAATAGTGTCAATTGCTACTATCGGTGGGGATTAATCCCTTGTTGCTCGCGTAATATGGAATTTACAGCGGGCGCTGAGCCCTTTAGCTACCACCGCTCTAACGTAAGCAATAATAGAACATTATGTCAGCGTTTCTAAGCTCTGCTTATTATAACGCAGGCTTCCGCAGTGCACAGGTTTCTTTAGATTATATTCATTAGACGGTTACATAACCTACGATCCTACCTACGTGTGTTAATATCGCTGGCATGAAACACTGCGCCACGGAGCTGAGAACCTCATCCTTTTCTTGATTTTTTTTTGTTTTTATATAAGAGGGGCAAAAGTCACTTGTAAAGTTTAAATAAATAATGAAAAAAATTAAATAATAAACAAAAAATATCTAACACTTTTTAAGGCTGAGAGTCCTTCAACCTCATACCCATTTCTGCCGTAAAATAGAGTGCCCGTTCTGCTGCTATGCTTATTTATACTTAATGGGTATATATGATGTATACACAATAAATGTGCTAAATATATTCACGTTCATTGATGCTAAAGTCATTTATGCTATGCTACACAGATGCATGGATTTAAAATACTTTTACAATATAACATATACAATTATGAAAAATAATTAGTTATACTCGTATCAAAATCCACAACTATTGAAGGTATTACGTAAAGGTACCTACCGAAGGTAGTGTGGCCCCGTGCTTGAAGCAGACTGCCGACGAATTCGGATGTAGATGGAGGCTTGCAAGATCCCGGGGCAATGCGGCCCCGGGATAAGGCCTTTAGTAGATGCTTCTCCTTTGAGAACTGAAGCGAGACTTTTATTTTTCTCCAATTGTTCGGCTTTTATACCTTTTTAGAGAGAACGAGAAATTATTTAAATTAAAAGGAGATTTATTGTAAATGACCTAGAGCCATAGAGTATTTATGTGAAAATATTAAATCAAGAACATCACACCAGTGACGAATTTGAATAAAAGTCACCATAACAACCATATAAATAATGGTTGTCAGAAATATAAATTTTTGGTTTTAGGTATATAATTGGAAAACCATTACATTTAAGTAAAAAATGAGATATTATTCATATAGGAAAAACTAATGCGCGGCAGCGCGCACAAAGCCTGAAATTGTAGAGTTACAGAGAATTCAATAAAAGACCGAAAAAGGTAAGACTCAATTGACAGCGATTTTAAAAGTACTAGATAGTGTGAAAATACGAAGTTAAAATGATTTGTTATTGTGTAAAAAACGTTACAGGATCCTATGGAAATAAAGGTGATGCAAAATATAAATGCAGAAAGTCAAAAACAGAATGGAAAAATAGTATAAGGTGATACAAAATATGAATGCAGAAAATCAAAAACAGAATGGAAAAATAGTGTAAAATGAAATGTAAGTAGCATAACACTACATATTCCCCCCGACCCTGGAAAATTTTTGACTCAGCAAAAATTTTGACATGTACGTTCTAAAATAAACCATAAAAACACAGCTTTGCAGAAACAGACATCAACAGGCAAAATCAGATATACTATCTCTTACATTCATCATCTGCATTCAGGTAAGGGTGGAGTTCACATTCAATGACTACCACTCTAAAAGTGTGTTTTCGAAACGACATTAAGGCTTATTTAAGGAGTAGTCAACCGCTCCTGCGTGGAAAAAAAAATAAATTAGTCGAAGAGACACCACTCTAAAAGTGTGTTTTCGATTGGACATTCAGGCTTATTTAAGGAGTTGTCATCCGCTCCTAAGTGAAGATAAAGATAAAGAACATTAAGGGAGTAGTCAGCTGCTCCCAAGTGAAGATAAAGATAAAGAACTTAATATTAAGCAAGCATTAGTCGCTATGACTTATGCAACATCACCAACGAGATGTGTCTGAAACAAACATAAAAAGTGAAGATTAATCCAACCAACCTTCGAGGTCTTAAAGCAAGATGTGTTGAAGAACACTGGATCATCAAACAAACAAACAAATTAAAAGAAATAAAAATAATAAGGTGAAAATGGTGGTGATATTTATACATATATACAAATTAATAGTAAATAAAAGTTAAGAAAATTTATGATTTTACATCTTTGATGTGCCACTTGCCTCTAACTCCATTAGGGTCTTCAAGCACATAGACTAGTGGTGAAAGTTTAGCTATCACTTTACACTTGATGAACTTAGGGGCAAGTTTAGCATTAAAGTATGCGCCGGCATCGCTTAAAACATGGTTTTTACGCCAAACAGTGTCTCCTACATTAAATTCTTTAAAAGACTGACGAAGATCATAGCGAGCGCTATTTTTAGCGTGAGCTATGTGAAGTTTAGTTTGAACTTTGTGAAATATAGATGAGAGGAGACCAGCATTAGACGCGTAAATATCACGAGGCATAAATACCAATTCCTCGAGGTTCTGAGTTGGAGTATAGAAGGAACCACAAGGTATTGTTTCCCTACCAAAGACTAAAAAATTTGGAGTAAAACCAGTAGCTACATTTGTAGCGCTGTTCATTGCGTACTGAATCTTAGCAAGATGGTTGTCCCAGGATCTATGATCTTCTCCTACTAGAGATGCTAGAGCTGTAATAATTATGCTATTAAACTTCTCCGTAGGATTAACCTGAGGACAATATAAAGCTGTGTGAAAAATACAAGGAACATTATAAGAATTTAAAAATGAGTGGAATTCTCGCGACTGAAATTGAACAGCGTTGTCCATTATAATAGTTTGAGGAATGCCATGAATTAGAAAAACTGAATTTTCCAAAGCATTAATAATATTAGCTGAAGTAGCACGTTTAAGGGGAAAAATCATAGTATATTTAGTAAAATTGCAGTTATTACTAGAATATACTGATTTCGTCTTCGAGTCATAGGCAATGGACCCATAAGATCTAAGGATATAGTTTGAAAAGGTCTAGAGCAAAGTTTGGGTTTACCCATAAGACCATAGGGAGAATGATTAGGGTGTTTGTAGGTTAAGCAGGTTTCACAAGTCGAGATTAATTCGGAAATGTCCTTAAACATGCCAGGCCAATAGTATTTCAAAGATATTTTCTTGAATGTCTTGAAGATACCAAGATGGAATTCTGAATGGGAACCATGGTTAGCTTCAATAAGTGCATGTCTATATTGAGGTAGTGGAACTTCTTTCCAAATAAAGTCATCGTTTAGACGATCGGGAGAATGGATACAGCGGTAAAGTTTGTTATCCCTGATAGTGTAGTTGGGATATGCGTCTGGGTTGTTGGAGCATCCGAGAAAAATTTTGTTGTATTGTTAAAGTCTACGATCAGGTGGTTCTTCAATCGTAATGGGATGTACGCCTTGAGGTAAAGTTTCTCGTGTATCAGGACGTTCTTGATTCTTATGTCTTGATAATAAATCTGGAACAACGTTATCCTTTCCTTTTTTATGATTTAGGACAAAGTTAAAGCATGATAAGCGTAAAGTCCAGCGAGCAAGTCTTCCTAATGGATTTGACAAGTTCTTAAACCATTTAAGTGCAGCATAATCAGTATATATTGTAAATTCTTTACCATTGTCTAGGTAACAGCGCCAATGTTCTAATGCAGTTATTACAGCTAATGTTTCTTTTTCAGTAGTTGAGTAGTTCTGTTGATTTTTGTTTAGTGCTTTACTCATGTAAGCAATCACGACTTCTTTGTCATCTTGATGTTGAGTAAGCATTGCTCCTATGCCATAATTTGATGCATCACAATGTACAGAGAAGGGTAGTTCGAAGTTAGGGCAAGCAAGGACAGGAGCAGTTACCAAAGCTTCTTTAAGTTTCTGGAAAGCAGCTGCAGCTTGTCGATTCCATAAAAATTTAGGAGCGTTCTTCCCGGAACAGGTTAGTTGATTGAGTGGAGAGGCAATAGTGCTAAAGTTTGGAATGAATCTTCTGAACCAGCTGCAGGTGCCTATGAATTTTCGTACTTCTTTTCTGCAAGTAGGTACAGGATATTCTAAAATAGCTTTTATTTTATCTGGATCCGCACGTAGACCATACTCGTCTACTAGAAAACCAATGTATTTCAGTTCTTTCTTGAAGAATTGACTCTTCTCAAAGTTAATAGTTAGATTAGCATATGAAAGTTTTTCATGAACTTTCATGAGAAGCGATATGTGTTCATCAAAAGTCTCACTAATAACAACAATGTCATCCAGATAGCAAAATACATTGTTCTCAAATTCAGGAGTAAACAGCATATCCATTAATCTTTGTAGAGTTGCAGGTGAGTTGGTGAGGCCAAAAGGCATTACTTTAAATCTAAACATACCTCTTCCAGGTACATAAAATGCAGTTTTATCTTTATCCGCAGGATTCAAGGGAATTTCCTAAAATGCTTTCGCAATGTCAATGCTTGATAAGTATTTGGCATTCTTCAGGTTGTCCAAAATTTCGCTTATTAGTGGCAACTTATAAGCATCACGACGTGTAATTGAGTTAAGCTTCCTGCTGTCAACACAGAAACGCCATTCACCATTCTTCTTCGGAGTGATGAGAACTGGAGATAACCAAGGACTTTCGCATTGTTCAATGACCTTCCATCCCAGCATCTTGTCAACTTCATTAATTAACGCCTTTTGTTTTTCAGGAGACAGTCTATAACATCTTTGTTTGATTGGAAGAGAATCACCAGTATCAATCTTGTGGGTGATTAAATGTGTGCTTCCCAGGATACTTTTTCCTCAAAAGAAATTGTCTTGAAGCGTTGGATGATGTCGTTAGCGATGTTCTTTTGGTTAGGAGTTAAATGCTCATAAGGTAAAACTTTAATATCTTTAGTTTCGATAGCAGAGCATTTAGATTCTGTAAAGTTAAGAGAAGATAAAATACTAGGTAAAAGATTAAATTTTCTCCAAAAGTCAATACCTAGTATTAGCGAAGGAAATATTTCAGGAAAAACATAAGCTTTAATTAAATGAGTTTGATTATTGAAATAAACAGGTAAGTCAAAATAACCCAAGGAATTAATTTTTTGATTATTAGCAGTAGAGACAGTAATAAGATCTGACTTGAAAAGTTTACAGCCCAGTTTAAGAATTTCTAAATAAGAATTATTACCCAGAATAGTTACTGAGCTGCCAGAATCTAGTAAACCAGATAAAGTTAAGTCATAAATTTTGACATTAACAAATGGACGAATAAGATCTTGTTCTTTGGAGTAGAGTGTAGAAGAGATTTTGTAACAAGAAAAGAAGTTTTGAATTGTTTTAATCCAACTAGTCCAATCGTCTTTATCAAAGTTTAAGTTACTAGTATGTGGTTTGGGAGAACAAATAGGGCAATCTGCAGTTTTAAAACCTTTAAGACCACATTTGAAACAAATCACGAATCGTGGTTGAGTACAAGTGTTCAAAGTATGACCTTGTTTGCGACAGCGAACACAAAAGGAGCTTTCTTGAGGGGCTTTAGTTTGAGAGAGACTATTAATTTGTCTAGAAGAGTACTTGTAGGATGAAGTGAATTTATTCATTAAGGGAGGAGAAGGTCGTGAGTTATTGGAAGAATTTGGAGAGTCAACTGAACTTGAATTGGAATGTTTGTAGTTGAATTCAGAAATAAGAAGATTTTGTTGTACATTTGGTTCTTTTAATTGTTTGTCTCTGTCTAGGAACTTTTCATAGTTTTGGCAAGTAGCCAGAAGAGAGTCGATAGAGTCAATGTCTTTTAGAGCTACGAAGACTGAATAGCATGGGCGAATATTCCTCAAAATGATCTCCAATTGTTCTGTTTCAGAAAGTTTCTTCGAAAGACGAGAGAACATTCCAGACATAATGGAAATATAGATGACGATAGGTTCATCACGGCCTTGAGTTCAATTCCTAATCGCTTCTAGAAGTTTATGATCATAGTCAAAACTACCAAAGTCTTTAATTAATAAAGAGGAAAGTTCGTTTCAAGTTAAGTTTGGATTCTGATTATATTTAAATCTGAACCAATGAAGAGCATTGTCGGTGAAAATTTCGAACGCTTGAGAAACAAAAGTCTTTGGACAAGCCACGAGCTAAGCAGTATTCTTCAAGTTTTTGAAGAAAGGATCTTGGACAGCTTTTACCATTGAAGGTGTGTCTTTTCAGATCTTTGAAGATGTTAATTGGAGAAAAAGATTGAGGTGGTGGTGAAGGAAACGGGGTATGGATCATAACAGAAGTTTGAGAAACAAGAGGAGGTTCCATGAAAGTTGGGTCAACAGGAGGGTCAAGTGATGGAGAGTCATTTTCAGTTGAAGGTGGAGTCAAGGATTCGAATTGTTTAACAATAACGTCAAATTTCATCTTCAAAGTATCGAAATTAGCTTTAAAGTCTGGATATAAGTCAGTATCTATTCGCTCTAATCTGTAAAAAACATGGTTAATAAAAGTTTCTATTAGTCGTAAGTATTTGGTTTCACCTTGTAATTTTTTTTTAATTTTACAGTTTAGATAGGTCAAAGTAGAATCAATTTGAGATAAGTCATCCTCGATCGGAATTGGAGAAGTCAGAATATCTTCAGGGTGAGAATTCGCAACTAAACGCAAAACCTGTTTTTTTAGAAGCAAAACAGTATTAGCTGGTTCCTCAGATCTAATCTTCACTTCGTATTCAAGTTCGGCCTTGTTAAGTAATTCGTACTTAATAACCCTTTTCATTGTTATAATTAAGTGTAAAGTTAAGTTTAAGAAATAAAAATTTTATTAAAAATTGTACCTCTTTAAGTTATCTAGAATAAAAATATTAGAGTGATGAATGTAAGTGAAGTGTTATATGTAGGTCTAAATATAATCCAGATAAGTTGAAAAACTATAAGAAGTTTTGTTTTAGAATTTTGAAGGTATGAAAAGGATGAATAAATGAATGATGAATAATGAGTTCAGAACGAAAGGGAAAGCAATTAAATCAAAAGGGAATAGACAAGGCGCAGTAAAGGTGAAGAATTAAGAGAGAAAGAGGACTTTTACGTTGGGCGCCAAACTGTCGTGAAGCGACAATTAAAGATAAAGAGAACCTAACCTAAGAACAGCAGAACAACAAAAGTAGACCAAGAAAATAATATATTTTAAAATTTTAAAAAGGTATTTACAATTTTATAAAAAATAATGAAATATGAAGATGATTATGGATGAGGTGAGTTTAAAATTATATTTAAAAAAATAGGAGAATAGGAAAATTAGTATTATAGTGGAGCCTAAAAGTTTGAAGTGACACGCTGCTCTTGTAGAAATAGGCACACGCGGAGCTTGAGGTTTCTCAGCGGCGACGGCACGCAGCGCCTGGAGTAGGTGCGCTCGCAGCGTCCGGAGCTGGCGCACGTAGCGCCTGGGGTAGGTGCGCTCAGCACTTGGAGAAGTAGTCGCCGCGCCCAGTGGTAGCGCGGGCAGTAGGTGCACTCGGCACCTAAAGCAAGCAGTCGTAGCGCGCCTGAAGGTAGCGCGGGCAGTAGGTGCACTCGGCGCCTGGAGCAAGCAGTCGTAGCGCGCCCGAAGGTAGCGCGGCAGTAGGTGCACTCAGCGCCTGGAGAAAGCAGTCGTAGCGCGCCCGAAGGTAGTGTGGCCCCGTACTTGAAGCAGACTGCCGACGAATTCGGATGTAGATGGAGGCTTGCAGGATCCCGGGGCAATGCGGCCCCGGGATAAGGCCTTTAGTAGATGCTTCTCCTTTGAGAACTGAAGCGAGACTTTTATTTTTCTCCAATTGTTCGGCTTTTATACCTTTTTAGAGAGAACGAGAAATTATTTAAATTAAAAGGAAATTTATTGTAAATGACCTAAAACCATAGAGTATTTATGTGAAAATATTAAATCAAGAACATCACACCAGTGACGAATTTGAATAAAAGTTACCATAACAACCATATAAATAATGGTTGTCAGAAATATAAATTTTTGGTTTTAGGTATATAATTGGAAAACAATTACATTTAAGTAAGAAATGAGATATTATTCATATAGGAAAACTAATGCGCGGCAGCGCGCACGAAGCCTGAAATTGTAGAGTTACAGAGAATTCAATAAAAGACCGATAAAGGTAAGACTCAATTGACAGCGATTTTAAAAGTGCTAGATAGTGTGAAAATACGAAGTGAAAATGATTTGTTATTGTGTAGAAAACGTAACAGGATCCTATGGAAATAAAGGTGATGCAAAATATAAATGCAGAAAGTCAAAAACAGAATGGAAAAATAGTATAAGGTGATACAAAATATGAATGCAGAAAATCAAAAACAGAATGGAAAAATAGTGTAAAATGAAATGTAAGTAGCATAACACTACAAATTTCTCGGGAAGCCCATAGCAAGGGAGCTTCGAAAAAAGTACTTTGTGTCAAACCCGATCGAAAGCCTTCGCAATGTCCAAACTAACGGCCAACGCCTCCCTCATGGACTCTACTGCCTCCGCCTATCTATGGATCAGATAGACCAGAAGATCACCAGCTGATCGACCCCGACGAAAACCGTATTGGCGGTCACTAATCAGCTGGTGATCCTCAAGGTACCATATGAACAGCACATTCGGCATGGAGCAATCACACCGCGGGATGGTCGGCAGTGTTTTTCTTCCGTCATCAAGAGTCGAGTTGGACGCAAAAAGGGAGCCTTAAAGGTTGGTTTCGTCTTTTGCGGCTTGGGCCAGTGAATCGTCCTCCCTGTGCAGAGATGGTAGTGATGGCTTACAGAAATTGCCTTGGACAGCCTTGGCGAGAGACCAGAATACACGGGTTCCCGAATGAAGGCGAACTAGTTTCTCGCCAATTCTGCCTATGTGCTCTGACTTTGCCTTGGTAATAACTCTTTTGATGGACCTGGAGGCGGAGTTATACTTCTTTTTAAGTGTGCTGGTGTTTATATCCCGAGTCGCCAAAGCCGCAGCCCAGGCTTGGTAACACTCCTGCTTACTGCGTAATGCAGTCTTACAGGAGCGACCAAACCAAGGCTGAGATCTGCTTCCGATGGGTACCACAGATGATGGAATAAATAGTTCCATTCCCTGAAGCACCACATCAGTGACAGAGTCAGCAACAGCGCTGGGATCATCCGGTGAGAAGCAAACCAGACTCCATGGGTAGCATGCAAGGAAAAACCGCATTTCGTCCAAACCCACCGACCTGTAATGCCAAGTACGGCGGCAACCTGCAGAACGCAACCGCGAGGGGAGCGTGAGTGGTACCACACTCCGCATCAGACAATGGTCTGTAGAGCCGAGAGGGCCATCGACGGAAACCTGATATCCGTCCGGATGAGAGGTCAGCAGAAGGTCTAACAGGGAAGGTGTATGATCCTCCACATCTTGAATCCGCGTAGGCGAAGTAACCAATTGTTTCAGACCATATGCCAAGGCAAAGTCATAAACAAATCTCCCCGCATGATCGGTTAAACGTGAACTGAGCCATTCGGCGTGGTGGGCGTTAAAATCGCCAAGGATCACGATCTCTGCGGATGCTGTTGTAGCAAGGAATCTGTAGCCATTTGGACATAGTCGATGTGTCGGTCTGTTTCGGCATTACCGCTATGGGACCTATAGAGCCACCCGTAGACGCGCGGATGGTCGTCGCTGTCTACGCGTAGGCAAATGATAGATATGTCCGAACCTTCAAGACTTCCGAGGCGTCGAGAACAAATGTCCTCTCTGACATACACGCAAACTCCAGCCAGAAGAACAAAGGAGTGCTCCAATTTGTACCCCGGGTAGGAGAGATACGAAATATCAGCCGGAGAGGACACCTGCGTCTCGGTCAGAAAGAGCAAGGTCGACTTCGCCGCGCCGTCTCGAGATGGTAGTGGACGACGTTTAGGTTCGAGTGAAGTCCCCTGATGTTGCAGAAATTCACGGATAGCGTGGCAGGGGTCGCCTTGGTATTGTGGTTTAATTTGCCATCGAGCGCATAGTACATCAGCAATTAAAAATGCAATATTTTTTTTATTATATATCTTATGCGTATAAGAGCTATGTTATAATTATATAATGGTTGCAGCAGGAAAGGGTCGGCTCGACCGAGTAAGGACCACACAGAATACCAGCGTAAAATGGCAGCTCAATGCTACTGTATTTCGTATCGAGAGTATGTTTAACCCTCGCATAACAATTTGAAACTGTGGAATTGTTTACCACCGGCGATTTTACGGGACCGATACAACTTAGGGACATTCAAGAAAAGAGATAACTACTTTCTAAAAGGCCGGCAACGCACCTGCAATTCTCCTGGGATTGCCGTTGTTCATGGGCGGCATTAGTCACTATTGCAGGCGAACCGTATGCTCATTTGCTCCCTCTTCTATAAAAAAATGTTTGCGGCTTAGGGGTTGCTCTTGAGCCAGTCGCACCTCAACGTTCTATCACTGATATTATTCGGTAGTATAGTTTTGGCTTTCATAGTTTTAATGTAATGATAGCGCACTCTACTTTCTGCTAAATAAATTAATGATAGGACTGGTAAAATTAAAAATTAGATTGCTACTGAATACTTATTTGTGCAGATTTAAAAACTATCACACTTAAAAATTCATACTTGTGGCCATTATTGGGATGGTATACCGCAATAACCAGGTTTGGCAGAATGACTAACGACACTGTTAAACTGGATACTGTACACAACACATGTGTTTTCTGTTTACAATATCAAGTACTGTGTACACAAAACATACAAAGATTAAGAGAGAAGTTCTGTAGTTGAATATATTGGGTGTTTCTAACCGCATAGATTTTATTTCACAAATTTCATTTGTTATCAAGTTATCTGTGTAAATAATTGAAAATTAAGTACACTGAGGTTTTTAACTTTGTTTGTTGGAATAGTTCGTAGCATCGTTGGATTTCTAATTACTAAGTAGATGTCGTCAACAAGCGTGCAAATGCTTTGTTTCATTTTTTATGAACAAGTACGAGCCTTGTTGCTAGCCATGAGATTTCATCATGGCACGGGAGCAAAACGCATATAATTCTTTTGAGGAAATATAAATTTGTAATGGGAAATTTTACGTGCTGCCTAACCATGTGTCCGGTAAAGTGGTGAAGAATAACTTCTTGGGGAAACCTATATGTTTGAGAAGTTAAAAAGTCGTGAAAATGTGAAACCATTAAAACACACTGAAGCATTGCGGTTGCGGCACACCTTCTCTTTTCTGCCCACAAAATACTATAGGTAAAGAGAGCCCTGTGCACAGTTGTGAGACGTATGTAAGTTGCTGCTTTACTTTTTTACAAACAAAACAACAAAAGTAGAACAAGAAAATAATATATTTAAATTTTTAAAAAGGTATTTACAATTTTATATAAAAAAAATGAAATATGATGATGGTGATGGATGACGTGAAATTACAATTAGATAAAAAAATAAAGATAGGAGAATATTGTAGTGGAGCCTAAAGGTCGAAGTGACACACGCTGCGCTTGGAGTAGGAGTAGACACACGCTGAGCTTGTAGTTTCTTGGCGGTGATGGCACGCAGCGCCTGGTCTAGGTACACGCAGCGTCCGGAGCCGGCGCACGTAGCGCCTGGTGTAGGTGCACTCAGCGCCTGGAGCAAGCAATCGCAGCGCCCAAAGGTAGCGCGGGCACTAGCAGGTGGAGGCGCAGGCGACGACTCCAGATGAAAGTATAGGCTTGTAGGATCCCGGAGTAGTGCGGCCCCGCACTTGAAGTAGACTACGTCGACGATTTCAGATGTAGATAGAGGCCTGCAGGATCCCGGAGCAGTGCGGCCCCGCGCTTGAAGTAGACTACGCCAACGACTTCAGATGTAGATGGAGGCTTGCAGGATCCTGGAGCAGTGCGGCCCCGGGATAAGGCCTTTAGTAGATGCTTCTCGTTGAAAACTGAAGCGAGACTCCCTGTATTCACCGATGGTTCGGCTTTTATACCTTTTTAGAGAGAACGGGAAATTATTTAAATTAAAAGGAAATTATTTGTAAATACCTAGAGCAAAAGAGTATTTATGTGGAAATATCGAGATGAAACATCAGACCGGTAACGAATTTGAATAAAAATTGCCATAACAACCAAATAAATAACAATTGTCAAATATGTATTTTTTTGGTTTTAGGCTTGTTATTAAGAATTGGCAAGTTTTATGTAAGAAATGAGATATTATTTATATAGGAAAAAAAAATAGCGCAACAGCGCGCATGAAACCCGAAATTGCAGAGTTACGGAGAACTAAATAAAAGATCGAAAAAGGTAAGACTCCATTGACAGCGATTTAGAAAGTGCTGATAGCGTGAAAATACGAAGTAAAAATGATTTGTTAATGTGTAAAAACGTTACAGGATCCTATGGAAATAAAGGTAATGCAAAATATAAATGCAGAAAATCAAAAACAGAATGGAAAAACAGTGTAAAATGATATGTAAGGAGCATAACACTACACCGCATGTTCGTATGCCCCCGCTCCTTTAAAAAATGTAATGGCAGTGGATCGGATATTCACTAACGCATTTCATCCCGAGGGTGCCGCAAGAGGCGACAGAGGTAAACAGAATCTGCAAGTGGGCAGCACAGTTTTTCTGATAACAACTCAAAATTATAAAAAACTGCGGTCCGGCTGGTAAGTTAGGCAATTTTGGCAATATCCCCCTCTATAAGGTAGCCTATGGGGGAGGCTTATGTTCAGTAGTGGACATTTATAGGCTGATAGGGATGGACCTAAAATAGAATTTTAAAAAGTAACAAAAAATACGCCTTTTTAGGCTGTAATGGATGGATGTATAAAATGAATTTTAAGCGGGAACTTGACCGCCAACTGATTGTTGTTCCTGTTTTATCGTTTCAATAATATTTTGAAGTGGAAGTTGATACGTAAAAGTGATGCGATTATGTGTACCTGCGCATGTGAAGTATTAGTCGAAACGACGAAATATGTGTTTCGATGTTGATATAAACCTTAACTTCTTTTGTAGGCGCCTTAAGAACTTGAGTTACCGTCGTCATCGACTCTCCGCTGGGTTGAGCTCTCGTTAAAATCTCCCAAAAATTTCGCAATGTGACGCATCAGCATATTATGAATAAGTTAACATAATATGATATAGTATAAATAATAATTATTTCTCAATACTTGACACTGGTAAATGTACGAGTCCAAAAAGAAAAAAAAAGTAAAAATAAAAAATCTACGTTCGTCCTATACATGAGCTTTTGTTAATTTGAGGGTTTGTAATTGATATTATCGATTTGTTGGCAGGTGATGTTGGTTTTACGGTTGACGATTAGAGTATTCTTTTATAGAAGTAAGAGTGACAAAACACAAAGCTCTTCGTCACTTTGTGATCGATATTACAGGCAATTTAACTTAAAATTTTATTTCGTTTTTCGTAACGCATACAGAAAGTAAGAGCCATGTGGATTTCAATGTTTATTTCTGGTAAGTAAGAGTGAATAGAATTTTTTTGCGCTAAGGCAGTGCCTTTTACCAGCTAGGGCTTCGTTACAACCATAGAATTTACTTGTTTATTTATTTATAAAATGTAACCCCCTTACTAGGTTTTTCTACTGTACCGTGGTGGCAATTTACTTACAAAAATTTCAATAAGAAAACATCCAGGATCCGAGACAATTATTTGTAGGCCATACAAATACCTGTCCGTGCGGGATTCGTACGCGCGTACCTCAGCGCTGCACCTCATTGCAAAGCCACGGCGCCAGAAGCCGTCAAATGTAATAACATTTACAATGTAATGGCACTGAAAGAAGAAACTCAATATAAAACAATTACATCATAATCTTTTTTGTAGAACCTTCATTACGCGTGAGAAAGCGCGCAGAGGTTATTTTAAATCATAAACAGAATCTAGATAAAACTCCGCCGCAATCACTGATATGATCAATCACCTGTCCTGTAAGATCCGTAATCCGAGGCGCGGCAGAGAAATGAATCATAAAGTTATATGATGCGAAAGCGGGCAATTTATTGGCTCATTTAATCTCCTACCTTTCAGATTTGGTACTTTGTTTCGATGTGCTAAAATTTATATTATCATATTTAACAATTTATACACAAAATTTGCTTAAACAGTAATAATAAGTGACAAAACTTTCTTGCAATCCATCTGATGGTTAGTAAATAATGCAATGTTTGGATGTCTGCAGCCAATTTCAAATAATGAAGACGAAGACTTATTATTGAGCTTAGGATGCCCACTTCGGTAAGACACGAAGAGAGAAACAA
The DNA here is from genome assembly GCA_033319125.1 of Parnassius glacialis. NCBI lineage: Eukaryota > Metazoa > Arthropoda > Insecta > Lepidoptera > Papilionidae > Parnassius > Parnassius glacialis. Next base: position 3,767,448 of record JAVANC010000006.1, read on the forward strand.
AACTCATTTATTAAATCAACTACAAACAGGATTTAAAATACAGAGCTATTTAACTTATAAATTAACATTACTAAACCCAAAATGTGGTCAATATAGTGTATATTTACAAGCAACATGTGTGCGGATGTGGTATAAAAGGACGACTTAGCACAGCAGCAGTTTCATTGATTCATGTTTAAAAGTATCATGTGTAACTTCCATGTTACACCTACGTCGATAGTTGTTGGGAGAACTAAGCTCAAAGTTATTGCAGAGTATGCTTACCTGGGGCAAATAGTCTGACTTGGTAAGTCCAACTACGGAGGTCAATCGACGTATTCAACTCAGCTGGGCAGCGTTCGAGAAATTACAACACATCTTCTCGTCAGGTATACCTCAAAAATTGAAAACGAGATTGTACAACAAGTGTGTTTTACATATGATGACGAGACGTGGTTCTTCACTGCCGGCCATATGAGGAAGCTCAAAGTCGCTCAGCGAGTTATGGAGAGGACATGTGCTCGGGGTTTCTCTGCGTGATAAACTTAAAAATGAGTATATCCGCAGTAAAACTAGAGTGATCAACACATCCCAACGAATTAGTAAGCTGAAGTTGCATTGGGCCGACAATATAGCTTGAAGAAACGAAAACCGATGTGGAAGAAAGGTTCCCAAGTGGCAGCCTTGTACCAGTAGGCGAAGTGTATGGTGACTCCCACTAGATGAAGGTGGCTCAGGGACGTGCTTTGTGGCATTCCTTGGGGGAGACCTATGTTCAGCTGTGGACTTGTGAATGGCTGCAATAATGATGATGATCTCTAAGCTTAAAGTAAGCAGTGAACTACGTTATTCTTTACCTGATTCGATAGCGCAGAGATACGGTCTGGTATCACCTCTAATAGAGGCATCATGAGGAGAAATAGACTATGAGCTCTAACCGCCTAGCAGATTGGATTCGGATATAAGCTAATTTATTTTATCACTTAAGGCTTTTGTTATATACGTGAGAGGGCTACGTGAGAGGCGATCTAATTTAGCTATCCTTTTATATAACTTGCGTAAAATGTCTTTTTATTCTTCTTTGTTTGATGTATTTTAAGTATTATCCTCCTTTTTAATAAAACCAATTTTACGGATTTTATCGCGTATATATTTACTTATTTTATATTCCCGACGTTTCGGGCACTTTTCAGCACCCATAGTCACGGAGGGGGGGACTGAGGTGTATGACGTCACAATGTCATAGTTAACCACGGCTACCTTCAGATTAAAAATTATCAATTTTTGTTCCGATCTACGCAGTATGAATTTACATTGTGTATAGAAAAGAGACCCATACAGATAGATATTTAAACGGTGATTCTCACCACCATCCTTCACAGTTAGCAACTGTGGGTAAATCTTTGTTTCAGAGAGCACGAGGGATCTGTGACAGTAAACACCTGGCCGCCGAGCTCCAACACATCAATCAAGTTTTGCACGACAATAAGCTTCGGGTCCCGCGCCTACGTCACAGTGAACGAGTGAAGCCGGTCACAGTCGAGTGAGTGCCTGCTGTACTGCCATATGTCAGAGGTGTCACTGACAAGATTGGCTACATCTTGAAGCGTGTTTCCATTAAAACATACTTCAAGCCGCCGAAGAAGATTAGTCATTTTTAACCATCAGTCAAGTGTAATATTCCTCTGCAAGATGCAGGAGTGTACAAGCTTGATTGTGAATGTGGTCTCTCTTATATAGGACAGGACCCTCGTTTAAGAACACATAGCTGATTTGAAGAATAGACGCTCCGGGAAGTCTGCAGTCTGTGAACACGTACAGGATCGCCCCCGTCACTACATTAGATTTGATAGACCACA